>ML783029.1:148183-159781 GCA_009831015.1 Picea engelmannii
AATATAACACAAAAATGCACTAGATAAAGTAGAAATACCAAAATAAATAATTTACTCTTATCTACATTAATCCTCTACTTTATGAAAAATAACAATGCTTAAATTTCATGATTATGAACCCCTTTCATGAAATTCAAAAACATGCCCTCTTCAATATCACGTTAGAGAAAACTAAGAAAATATAATTCCTTTATACCCTTCACAAACCATAGATTGAATTAATATCATTAAATGGAATGGTTACATTTATAGAGTTAGTTATAGAATCTCACCCACCATTAATGGAATCAAATAACTTACTAAGAATGTGGATCACCATGACTAAAAGACAATCGAAGACAATGAAAAGACAATCACAAGTTACATTTTGAACAAATATAACATGTCCATAACCACCCCATCAATCTCCTTCTAGAACCATCTCGTATTGCAACCTCCATTGTAATAGCTACCTCCAAAACCAAAAAGAAATTATATGCAATTGCAAGACTTAGTTACTATTGTCCCCTATGGAATTCCCACTAGGAGAGGAACTATGTCAAGGCATCCTCAATCTACTTTAAGCCTCAAGTTGGCTCTTGGACAAAAGGGGTGAACCATAAATAAACCTCAGAATGAACTCCCCACTTCAACCTCATTTGAATTTCAAATACATATCAAGAGAAAAAACATTCTAATAGTTTGAAACACATATCAATGATAGCAATGTTCACTTGCCTCTTCGAGGGGGAAACCTCCAACAGAGAAAATATCTATTACAATAATACCCAAGATAAGATTTCTCATACCCTCTACTTCTATTGATACTAAATCTATATATCCAAAAGAACAATGATGCAGGAGCATCTCTCCATGTCAGCCAGCCAGCCAACCAGACACATTAGCAAATTCAAATCGCGTGATGAAGAGAGGCACAGTCCTCGTTTGAAATTTGAATTCAATGTAATTAAATTTTTAAGCTGTTGAGCTGTAGATCCATGCCTTTGTGTAGGTTGTAGATAAGTAGGCCTTTAATGTTTGTAAGGCTGAGATCTAGATCTGGATAGTGGACTAGACAACCCATTCAATGTAATTGAATAGGGTAGGTAGGTTGGAGGGAAGATCTCTAAGAGCCTCCTCATGTAAAAAGATCAATAGTATCTCTCGCAAGAGAGTTATCAAGAGTGAGGAAGAGAGTCTGTGAGTAGAGAGTAGAGAGAAGGAGCCGAGACCTTGTTATAGGCCGTGCTCAGGAACACCTTGTAAATACAGGCGTTTGCCATATTTAATACAAATAGTAGTTTTTCCTACATTACTATGTGTTAAATGAATGTCTGTGAGTGTTATTCATATGATATGAATGTATACTGTAGATGTATGTTGTAGGTTTGCATTTGCAAGAGTATGTCTGATTCCAAGTGAAGGTCTTTGAGGTTTCATTCCAGCAGGGCGTGACAGAGTACTGTGGTCTTTGAATACTAGTGCACTGAAGCACTTCTGAATTCTGCGGGTTCAGACAAAGACGTGTTGCGGCACAGAAGATGGAATCAACAACTCGACGAAGACAATGAGGTTGTTGAATACCTCAGGAGATAGGATTGTGTAGGATATACACAGTTGCCGGCAGAAGCTCTGAGGAGTTCTGTGAAACTCTGCCAGGAGGGCATTGAGTCAGTGCATAGAGTGCACAAAAAGAGGACAGAACTGTTGGATGTTATGTAAGAAGATACTTTGCTAGGAGGATATTGAGTAAGTGCCAGAGCACACAGAAGGAAATCTATTGAGTTTAGAAGAAGAAAACAGAATCTCTGAGGAGTTCTGTAAGAGGCTCTGCCAAGTGGGCATTGAGCATATACACAGGGTTACTGAATACCCAGAAGTGCTTAGCAAGAGGTTTCTTGAGTAGACAGAGAGCCAGGAGGGCATCTGAATTCTCCATCTGAGGGAGAAAGGAAAGAAGAATCGAGTTTCCTTGGAAGTCAAAGCTACAGGAAATCTCGGAGCGGATAGCACCTTTGTGTATATGTGAAGACTCTGCAGGAGCACAGACGTCAAAATCCTTTGAGGATCGGGAGAAAAGCTCAGGAGGAGTAGCGTTTTTATGCACACGGTGAACCTAAAGCCGAAGAGTTTGTAGACAAAAACAGGCAAAGGTCAAGGCCTTTGAGAAACTTGGAAATCCTTCCAAGCCTGAGAAGGAAAGCACCAAAGCTCGGGAGGAGTAACATCGGCCATTGGATCAGCCGATAGAATCTGGACTGTTGAAAGGTCTTCATGTCCAGGAGGCAGCACAGGAGAAGTAATCTGAACCATCAGATCTTGAGCGAAGAACCCGACATCCGTTAGATCTATCAGGAGATGCGAGGGAGTTAAACCTCATACGGCAGAATGGAAGTGAAAGTCCCAAAGGAGTCCATATCGGGAATTCAGTGTTCGGGAGTTCAGGGATCCGGAGGCGGAAAGTTCGGGAGCTTAACATTCAAAGTCCCGAAAGAGCGAAGACATCTGAGCCGTTCAGTTGGCATCGGACATGTGTCGCGATATTAACCACATCGGGCACTCAAACATCGAAGATTTTAAGAGGGAGTCTTTTGACTTCACGAGTGACGAAAATGCGAGAGCTCCACGTTGTGGGCCTAGTTGACGTCACATCAGAGAATTAGGATATCGGGATTCGAAAGATCGTGGATCCCGTGGATAAAGGGTCCATTCATTTTGGCATTCAAAAGCTTGAAATCGATAAAGGAAGGGAAGGTCGGGACCACAGTCATTTTGGCATTTCGTGTGTCGGCATATTGGGAATTGAGAGGTCAAGAGGTCCAACCCTCGAATGAGAAAATCTCAAAAGAGATAAGGCTGCGGTCTTATGAGGATTGGTCACTAGGATTGGAGCATAGCCAGATGGGGCTAAAGCAAGGAAGGGTTGAATCGGAATTTTGGCGACTGAGGATCGTGAGAATAGTAGTTCTCATGAAAACGGGATCATAAAGTCCTAAAAGCTGAAATTAAGATGGGAAAAGCTCACGGTTGAGCACAGAAGACCGTGTGGGTAAAGGGCAGGACCTGTGGATCGGGTTTCATAAAACCTTTCATCGAGATTCCAGAAGGGAATCAAATGAGCCGCTTCGGCTCATAATCTGATTGAACAATCCTGTGAGAGGGTGTGCGGGACACGCCTGCATCAAGTGGTATCAGATAAGGTATTCACTTGTATATTTCAGGTGAAGCGAGAAGGAGTAAAGGAAGAAAGAGTACTGAAACTCTGTAGGGATTGTTTGCAGGTAGGCAATGGAACATAGACAGTCAAGAGGACTGTAGGATGAGGTTGGAAACACTCGGGGTGCAGAGTGACAGCAACAGATTTTCTAGGAAGGTAGATAGAGACAACAACATGGCTACTGAAGGCCATAGATATGATGGGAGGAAAAACCCAGAGCTGATGAGCACAACCGAAAGGGGGAAAGAACTTGCCGACATCAGGGCAAGAATGGAAGAGCTTGAACTGTGGATGCAGCAGAAAACCAAGATGAGATGGGTATATGAATGGCCCATGATGAAGACAAAGGTAAAATGGCCAGTCAAGCATTTGATGGCTAGAAGACAACGAAGGTTGTTAAAAGGATGGTTGGGGCATGTTGAAAACCTCGATGGACCTGAGGAGATGGTTCAGATATGTGAACTAAAGACTGGGAAAATTCTCGGTGAAGAGAATAAAATGGGATCAGCAAAAGATCTCAAGTACTGCCAAGAGGGCAGAGAGGAAATTCTAGTTTTCCAGGTGGGCAATGAGTTGAGATCACTACGGGATATCAGAGACTGTCATAAGGACAACCAAGGAATTTCGCATTGCCAGCTAGGCAATGATATGAGGTCGCTGCAGGATCTCGAAGACTGGAAGGAGTGCAGTAGAAGCATCCCATATTGCCAGGTGGGCAAGGATGAGTAGATGAGACTATCTGAGGGTCTCATGAACTTAGAAGTGAGTCAGAATCATCTTGAGGAGTTGACAGAGTAGGTGAGATCAGAGGTAGATTTAGATCAGTAGATGTAGCTGATAGAGAAGGAAGATTCAGGTGGTTTTCCAAGCCAAGTGAATGAAGATGATGACAAGTTAAAAACTTTCACCATCCAAGAGGCTGATCTGAGGAGCCTTATGATGATTGGGGGAATCGAGATATTCCTACCACTTGCCCAAGAGGAGGTAGAAATATGTGTTGCAGATGCATCAACAATAGAAGGATAGCTAGCTGAAACTGTCACAGAAGAATTGGAGCAGATATCTGAAGCTGCCCAAATAGAAGAGGAGAATGAGCATTCTAAAGAATGGCTCAACATATTCAGCCAGGAAGCTGAGGAAGCTGTAGCACTGAAGCTGACATCAGAAGAAGCAGGAGAGGATGATGAGCATTCTGAGGAGTGGCTCAATATTTTCAGCCAGGAGAGTGAAAAGACTGCAACATGGGAGTTTGCAGAAGAAGAAGAAGAAAAAGAAGACAACATTAGTTAGGCTGATTTGTATAAGCATATAGAAGCCCTGGAGGGAAGGGTGAAAGTGCAGGGCGTGCACATCCAATAGGTGAAGTTGGAAGCGGATGAAGAAAGCATGGGAAATCACAGTGGTCTGCCCATGTGCTGAAAATTTTTGCAGCTGAGGAGACTGCATGAACAGGGCCAGCCATTGGAGCAGTTGGATGAAGTGATCAAGGATATCAGAGAGCTTATGTTAGGGTCAGCAAAAAATGTCAGCAAGGAGAAGTTAAGCAGAGAGAAGGAAGCAACAGCAACAACGCAAAAGCAGTAGCAGGAAAATGGAGCGGATGAATAGCTCCAGAGGATGATTTGGGATCCAAGAGGATTTCCACAGATGAGATGGGAAGCTCATGAATTTTTCAACGGAGGAGTATGATGCAGGAGCATCTCTCCACGTCAGCTAGCCAGCCAGCCAGACACGTCAACGAATTCAAATCGCGTGATGAAGAGAGGTGAATTCCTCGTTTGAAATTTGAATTCAATGTAATTAAATTTTTAAGTTGTTGAGTTGTAGAGCCGTGCCTTTGTGCAAGTTGTAGCTAAGTAGGCCTTTAATGTTTGTAAGGTTGAGATATAGATCTGGATAGTGGACTAGACAACCCATTCAATGTAATTGAATAGGGTAGGTAGGTTGGAGGGAAGAGCTCTAAGAGCCTCCTCATGTAAAAAGATCAATAGTATCTCTCGTAGGAGAGTTAGCAAGAGTGAGGAAGAGAGTCTGTGAGTAGAGAGCAGAGAGAAGGAGCTGAGACCTTGTTACAGGCCGTGCACAGGAATACCTTGTAAATATAGGCGTTTGCCATATTTAATACAAATAGCAGTTTTTCCTGCATTACTATGTGTTAAATGAATGTCTACAAGTGTTCTTCATATGATATGAATGTATATTGTAGATGTATACTGTAGGTTTGCATTTACAGGAGTATGTATGATTCCAGGTGAAGGTCTTTTAGGTTTCATGCCAGGAGGGTGTGACAAGGTACTACGGTCTCTGAATACCAGTGCATTGAAGCACTTTTGAATTCTGCGGGTTCAGACAAAGATGTGCTATGGCACAGAAGCTGGAATCAACAACTCGATGAAGACTGTGAGGTTGTTGAATACCTCAGGAGGTAGGATTGTGTAGGAGATACATAGTTGCCGACAGAATCTCTGAGGAGTTCTGTGAAACTCTACCAGGAGGGCATTGAGTCAGTGCATAGAGTGCACAGAAACAGGATAGAACTGTTGGATGTTCTGTAAGAAGATACTCTGCTAGGAGGATATTTAGTAAGTTCCAGAGCGCACAGAAGGAACTCTATTGAGTTCAGAAGAAGAAAACAGAATCTCTGAGGAGTTCTATAAGAGGCTCTGCCAAGTGGGCATTGAGCATATACACAGGGTTACTAAATACCTGGAAATGCTCAGCAAGAGGTTGCTTGAGTAGATAGAGAGCCAGGAGGGCATCTGAATTCTCCATATGAGGGAGAAAGGAAAGAATAATCGAGTTTCCTTGGAGGTTAAAGCTACAGGAAAGCTCGAAGCGGATAGCACCTTTGTGTATATGTGAAGACTCTGCAGGAGCACATACATCAAAATCCTTTGAGAATCGGGAGAAAATCTCAGGAGGAGTAGTGTTTTTATGCACGAGGGAGTCTTTTGACTTCACGAGTGATGAAAACGCAAAAAGGCGAGAGCTCCACGTTGTGGGCCTAGTTGATGTCACATCGGAGAATCGGGATATTGGGATTCGGAAGATCGGGGATCCTGTGGATAAAGGGTCCATGCATTTCGGAATTCAAAAGCACGAAATTGTGAAAGGAAGGTAAGGCAGGGACCACAGTCATTTTGGCATTTCATGTGTCGAAATATCGGGAATCGAGAGGTCGAGAGGTCCAACCCTTGAATAAGAAAATCCTGAAAGAGATAAGGCTGCGGTCTTATGAGGATTGGTCACTAGGATTGGAGCATAGCTAGACAGGGCTAAAGCAAGGAAGGGTTGAATCGGCATTTCGGCGACTGAGGATCACGAGAATAGTAGTTCTCATGACAACGGGATCATAAAGTCCTGAAACCCGAAATTAAGTTGGGAAAATCTCATGGTTGAGTGGAAAAGACCGTGTGGGTAAAGGGCAGGACCTATGGATCGGGTTTCATAAAACCTTTCATTGAGATTCCAGAAGGGAATAAAATGAGCCGCTTCGGCTCATAATCTGATTGAACGATCCTGTGAGCAGGTGTGCGGGACATGCCTGCATCAAACAATCTAGAGGAAGATACTTCTAGAAGCTTAAGATTCTATTAGGTCTTGTTACATTTGACTTATTCTTCCTTATTGCTAGGCCTTATTAATATTGGCCTTTATTACATGGAATTATATTATTCTACCTATGTGAGGGGTTAGGGAGGTTAGGTCCCTAAAATTCCCTCCCCCATGAATAAAAACCTTGTCCTCAAGGATTCAGATGAGGGAATTGTTGTAGAATGGTGGTTGGATCCCAGGTGGCATGTTTTGGAGGTGTATCTTTCCATTGGACTAACACTTCCTGGATGGTGCACTGATGGAGACAACGCTCTCTCTAGGCCAAGACTGCTTGTGGTTGCAACCATATGGAACCTTCTTCATCCAACTCAGGGAGACTAGTTTGAGTTTGGCACTTAGTTCCAATCACCTTCTTTAAGCAGGAAACATGAAAAATAAGATGGAGCTTCGACTGACTGGGTAGAGTTAACTGATAGGCCATTGATCCCACACGCTTGAGCACTGTATAAGGACCATAAAATTTAGGTGCAAGTTTCTGACAGTGTTGATCTTTGAGTGAAGCCTTCTTATAAGGTTGTAGTCAAAGAAATACTTGGTCCCCTTCAACAAAATGGCATTCGAAATGTCCTTGATCTACTTTTTTCTTCATGTGGTTTTGAGCCATGACCAAATTGTCTTTGAGGGCACAAATAATAGCCTCATGGACTGTAAGATTTTTTTCAACCTCTTGAACCTTTGAGACCCCTGGTATATAGGAGAGAACTGATGAGGGATTTTGGCCATAGACTACTTCAAAAGGAGTCATGTGAGTAGTTGTATGGTAAGATGTTTTGTACCACCATTAAGCTAGGGGTAACCATTTAGCCCACCTATTTTTCCGCTTAGATGAAGAACACCTCAAATATGTTTCCAAATACTTGTTGACAAATTCAATCTGGCCATCCATCTGGAGGTGATAAGAAGTGTTGAGATGCAATTGAGTGCCCTGCAGCTTGAACAATTCTTGCCAAAAATTGTTGGTGAAAGTGGGGTCTCTGTCAGAGACAATAAAATTAGGCATGCCATGAAGCTTGAAGATATTATCCACAAATATTTGAGCCACTATGTCAGTTGTGAATGGGTGTTGAAGATCACAAAAATGAGCATATTTGGAGAGACGATATACGACCACCATGATGACTGACTTATTGCCCGATTTAGGTAAGCCTACAATGAAATCCATAGAAATATCTCACTAAATAGAAGGGGGAATCGGAAGTGGTTGGAGTGTGTTCAGAGCTTTGAAATTTTCTCCCTTATTGTGTTGACATACCTCACATTCAGCCACAATGGTGTGGACATCTTGTTTCATACCCTCCTAGAAAAAATAACGTTTGACTCGTTCATAGGTTTTGGTAAACCCAGAATGCCCAGTTGCGGGTGAGGCATGAAGTTCAGAAAGAACTGGGGATTTAAGTTGGGATTGCTTGCATAAATACAAATGACCTTTGTAGCGAAAGTCTTCATTATGCCAAGAGTACCCTGGAGAAAATGAAGAATTGTATTGCAATTGGTGGAGTAGGCTAGAAATTTTGGGGTCTTGCAGCCATTCCTGATGAACAGGTTGGAGCCAATTTGGTACAATGAAGGAGAGGGAGAAAAGGGACCTGTCTTCTTCATATTTCTGGGAAAGAGAATCAACCACTATATTTTCCTTGCCCTTCTTGTAAATGATCTCATAATCATATTCAAATAGCTTAGTCACCCATTTTTGTTGCGTCGGGGATGAAATTTGTTGTTCTAGTAAATACTTGAGAATCTGATGATCAATTTTGATTTGGAATTGTTGACCCAATAAATAAGGATACTAGAGATCCACAACATGTAGAATAGCTAACATTTATTTTTCATAAATGGATTGGCCCAAATGTCGCTCTGAAAGTTGTTTTCTAGTGAAGGACAAGGGCCTTCCATCTTGCATGAGGACTGCTCCAATTCCTTTCCCGGAAGCATCACATTCCATTACGAATGTCTTTGTGAAGTTTGGGAGGGCTAGGACAGGGGTCGAGCACATAGCATCTTTTAAGGCTTGTAAGTAATGATCCACAACTGAAGTCCAAGTGAAAGCATTCTTTTTAAGGAGGGAAGTGAGAGGAGCTGCAATATTTCCATAATTCCAAACAAACTTTCCTATAATAGCCCATTAAACCCAGAAAACCATGCAAACTCTTAATATTTTTAGGGTGAGGCTAATCTTACATAGATTCAATTTTCTTAGGATTCACTCAGACACCATCCTTGCTGACAATATGACCTAGGTATTACACTTTTGAGGCACCAAAGGCACATTTAGATTGTTTGAGTAAAAGTTGGTTCTTAGAGAGTAGATGGAGAACTTGATTCACATGGGAGAGATGGGATGGCCAAGTTTTACTATAGATGAGAATATCATCAAATAAAGCTAAGACAAAATGATGGAGAAAAGGATGGAAGACATGATTCATAAGACTTTGGAAAGTGGAAGGAGCATTACACAATCCAAAGGAAATTACCAAGAATTCATAATGAACCTCATGAGTGTGAAACGCAGTCTTGGGAATGTCTTCTTCTTTCATACGGATCTAGTGGTAGCTAGAACGTAGATACAATTTGGTGAAGTGCTGAGCACCACTCAATTCATCCAAGAGGTCATCAATGACAGGAATGGGGAATTTGTCTTTGATTGTGAGTTTGTTGAGGGCGTAGAAATCAGGACACATGTGCTAAGTACCTTCTTTCTTGAGTACCATGACAACGGGGGAAGAATAGGGGATAGTATTGGGACGGATAACACCGGCTTCTAGTAATTCATGAAAATGTTTCTCGATTTCATTCTTCTGGGCAAAGGGATGACGATAACGCCAAACATTGGGAGGAAGACTACTCAGGATGAGAGGTATGGAATGATCATGGACTCCATGGGAAGGGGGAAGTTATTTGGGGGTGGTAAAGACAACTTGGTGGCGGGAGAGGATAGATTGGAGGTCGGGATGCACAAAATGTGTCTCAACAACATGAATGGAATGGAGTTGGGATATAATTCCCAAATGACCTTTTTTTAGGATCTTTTTCATGTGATGGGAACTGATGATATTAGGGGAGCTTGTTGTGATGCCTTCGAACTTATATTATTGTCCCTCCTATTGGAATTGCATGGTTAAGTCCTTAAAATCCATGAGAATGGGTTCTAGAGTGCGTAACCATTCAGCCCTAAGAACAATGTCACAACCACCCATGCTGATAGAAAACATATGGGATTTCAGGTGATACTGACCAATTTGAAGTCGCACATTTTCACATCATCCCCCACATTTCATGGAACCACCATTGGAAATCATGATTTGAAAATTATTGAAGCAACGGATGTTATAATTGACTTCTTGGGAAATGTAGTGATGAATAAAGTTATGGGTGCTACCACTATCCACAAGGATGATGACTTTCCTATTTTTGATAGAACCAATTAGTTTTAGAGTCTGGGGAGTAGAGAATCCAGTGACGACATTAACTGAAATCACCAAGTCAACATCTGGTAGATCAGAGGGCGAGGTGTGGTCAGATGGCGGTGGTAGTTCCTCCACAGGCGGAAAAAAAAACATCTTCTTTAGAAAGATCCTCAGTCACAACCATAAAAAGATTTTGTTCCTTACACTTGTGCCCAAGAAAATATTTTTCATCACAATTATAACAAAGACCCTTGAGTTGACGTTCAACCATTTCATCCCTGGTTAATTTTTGGATCTTGAGGGGCATTGTAGGAGGGGAAAAATTGGTGGGTTGAGGGCGAGGAGGAAAGGAGGGTTTGTGGGTCTGGGAGGATACATTATGTTATGCTTCCTTGGCTCATTGAGTATCTTCCAACCAAGTCTGGGGTGTGTCATGAGAACATGGGCATGGATTTCATCTTTGAGGCCATTGATAAAGCATTCCCTAAAGAAAGCATTTAACATCCCTCTGTTTTGAAAGCCAAGTGCTCAAATGTGGCAATAAATTTTTAAACTATCCTAGACTGCTTTAACTTGGTCAAACAACCTAAATGATGGGTGTCAGAGTCAAAGAGGTCATAAAGTTCGGCCACAAACTGTGTCCAAGCAAGATACCCTTGGTGTGCCTTTTTTTTCCATTTCCATCATTCCAGATCTAGATGTAGGACACCATAATGAATCTTGGCTAAATCATCAGTAATTCCATGCAAAGAGAAATAATGTTCCATTTGGGTGACCCATCCTGTAGGATCTGATCCATCAAATTTGTTCACCACAATTTTGGGAGGGTGGAGGTGTTAGGAAAAGTGGGTAGTATGAGGACCTTGGTAATGGGAAGAGTCATGGTTATCATGATAAGATGGTTGTTTAGAAGAGGAAGGGCTCTGGGAATGGCCCAGGAAGTGTGTAAGATACCCACTACCTAAATCAAATTTTTCCGGTCCTCTGTCGCACTCGGACCTTTAAACAACCATGTGACCCAACGCAACTGGATCTTTCTTCCTTCTTCTCCGTTTTCATGCAAACGTGGGCCATGATCATGGTCCAATTTGAATGTAGTTCCTATCTGGATTTTGTGCCTTGGTGCTACAGTAATATCTAAACATTAGACTCTGCAACCACCGAAGCCCGCCAGGGCTATCGTGTGTCCCATAGGGATGAATTCCCACGGGGTCAACGAATGGCCAATAGGAACAAATCTCAACAGGAGTGGAGAACCGCCAATGAGAACAAGCCCCGTCGTGCGTTTAGGTCTAGTACAGGTGGCGAGAGGGAAACACGACACGGTGGTCGTCGTGACAAGGAGGGGCCCCACTTCACACGCCACACTATTCCGGACCCCCC
>ML783029.1:168307-222098 GCA_009831015.1 Picea engelmannii
AGAATGGAAAGGGGGGTCCAGAATCCTCCTGAGCGTCGTTGATCATGATGACTTAATCTCAACCATTAGAGAGTTGCATGTCCAATTCCGAACCCCCCCCTACCACTAAAGGCAAAATAGCAAGGGGGCTCTGGAATGGAACCTCAGTCGTAGATCTAGACGGGTGGACTCTGGCCGTCCAGATCTGCTCACCGCTTATCCTAAAGGATAAGCGTGTCCTGGATTAAGTTAATGTCTTGTTTCCACATCAAACGGTCAGGACAGACTCAGAGATCCTCTGAAATAATCTCTCCCATCCATCGGGGTTTACCGTCCCGAAAATACGGACTCTTGACCACGGAGCCCTCGAATCTTCGATAGGCTCTCTTCTAGCCTTATCCCTCCTGACCATAGGCCTCAAACCATATGACCGTTAACCTGTGACTATGGTCTTATCTCTTATCGGGGTTCAGGGTTTCGCGTGTCGAAATGCACCAAACCTCTTGTCAACATAATCCCCGATTTCCTGACTTACAGCTTCACCGATGTGTGTGCCTTCTACCTTGGTTCCTGGCCCATATGACCAGAATTCACAAGACCTCTACCATATGTCCTCAGTCAACCCTCTCGTCGGGGTTTCGAGGTTTGCGATGCCAAGATGCATACACCCACAGGATTCCCGTCTCCTTGAATCCCGATCCTCCGTCGTGCTAACAGCTGGTCCCCACTGATCGTGGTTTCACGTTTCGCGATTTCAAAAGGAATAATCACCACGTCCACGAGATTCCCGATATCCCGATGAACCAAACGCCGATGGATGGCTTCCCTTGTTGGAACTTTCCTCATAGCTCTAATCTCCTCCATGCGTCCCTCCAAATGGACGGCTCAGATTATGTCGGGGTTTCCACCTGGGACTTTCCCGATCTCTTGTCCATGGAAATGCCGATTTCCAGATGCGCCAAATGCCGATGGCACTTGATCTCTTCCATGTGTCCTCTGCCAACGGACGGTCTAGATCCTTGTCGGGATTTCGAGACTTTTGATGTCCTGATCCTTTCAACCTCAGGAACTCTGATTTTCCGATGGCAACTATGCCGACTCTGGCTCGATCTCCACCACGTGTCCTCTTCAATGAACGGGCTAGATCCCCGTCGGGATTTCGATACTTGTGATGTCTCAGTTCTCACGACCTCGAGAATCCCGATTTCCCAAGTGCTGATATCCTGATGGCTAAGCCTCGTGCCACTCCTGTTCAATCTAACGGCTGTCGGGTAATTTTCCCAGATCTGACAGCCCAGATCTGTTCTTCTGCGTACACTCCAGAGACTAAACTCCGGGCATATTCTCCCGATCCAATGGCTGACGGTTATCTACTCCATATCTGATGGCTCAGGTCTGCCCCACAACGCACACTCTTCCACTACTTCGTGGATGTAGAAAGATTAACGGTCCAAATGTTCTCATGGACCTTAGGGTCTACGATCCTGATTTCCTCACTGTTCGTGAAGATAAGGGGAGAAAGGGGCAAGGGGTGTAACGCTCTCCCTACTTCCGTCAATCTAACAGTCATGAAAGGTTATGGGTCACCCGACGAAATCTCATTCGTCGATTTGTTACATATCCCTACACTGCTACCTCTGAACCTTAAGCGGGTCATTCCTCCTCATACAGGGTCAATAAGACTTGTACGTTCAAGTCCTTTTTCTGGGTTCTTGGTGAACCTTTCTAAGGAGGAAATCTCTGTGAAGAGATCTATACCGGGGCATTTCTGGAGGTAGATATGGGTAAACAGCTTCCCAAGAACAGGATGAAAGCCTAACTTAGTTCGACCCATGCCAAATTAAATTCATGTATCAACAGAAGCCATGCATGGTATTTATGTTATAAGCATACATTTAACATTACTTATCAAAACACTACACAGACATTCTTACACTGTAATTGTTCACCATTTCACAATTTATGAGCATATATGACAGCGTATGAATTTCAAGATGCAATATGAACAAAACACTTATCATAAATAACTTTAGAAGTGGGTGCAACTGCTGAGAGGGGTGCTTGTTTCCACCCAACCGTAGGCTCAGCGACTCCCAACGGATTTACCACTAGCCACCCCCGTGCTGAGACCACGATGCTCGAAGACTGCGTCTCTCTGTTTGCCAGTGACCAGGAGCGAAGGTTGCAATCCTTCCTCTCTGCTATCACTCACTCTATGTATTGCCAGAGTTCCCCTCACGTCAACCCTCCTAATTTCTTCTGCCATACGCCTTATCCTCTCGCGAGGTTGCGTGTGGAACGATTACCCTCGCGCCGATTAGGCCTGACGGCTCTACGGATGGGCGGTTCACCATCCCATCCCTCATCAAGCCATCCACCTACCAGCCTGCAAGGCATTGAATTTCAGGGCCAACGAGCCACTTTTGGTTTTCCGGGCCAGTGGAGTCCAAATACGGTATTTAATTCTCAGTGGAAGTTAACGCCACCTTTTCAGGTGCCTTCCACCGCCATCGTGGTCTCTTTTTCTACACATCCCCTCATCAACAGTCCTGCAATAAATTCAGAATGTTATTCACATTCATTGACCTCTTCCTCAAGTTCCATTTGCATCACATATTCACATTTATGAGTTTGCCATTGTTCTTGGCCAGTCCAGTTATATTTACAAGTTAGGGGAAACAGGGTGTTACAAAGTGTTCTTTGAGGTATGTGAGGTATTTGATGTGGGAACATTGTTCCTTGAGGATCTCAATAGAAAAATTGATTGAGATAATGTTGGCACTAATAGTCTTGATGTCTTACTTGTTCTGGTGGGTGTCAGCAATCAAGGAATTGATTTCTTAGGCTTGTGTGATAGTCATTTGGAGAAATGAGTAGGCAAATGGTATAGGGGAAACAAAAGGGGTCTGGAGGGGTGAGTTGGACAATGGAGAAGAAGGGTGTCAAATGATAGGTACCACTGCGATCAGGGAGAAAAGGGGGATCCAAAGGGATAGGAGCCAAATAAGGGTGTTGGAGATGGGTCAGGTCCACAAACAAAATTGTGTTAAAAATGATTGGTATCACTGGAATCAGGGCGAAGAGAGGAACCCAATAGGATAGGTCCCAAATAAGTGTGTCGGTGGGACCACTATAATTTTTTTTTTACTCCTGCGGAGTTATACTCCGGCCTGAATAATACTACAGTGACAAAATTCCCAAATGCTTAACAGGAAGAAATGTGTAGTAATTTCGGAGCCATAATGTAGAAGGAACAATTGTGCGGAAATAGATCTTGTCTGTTCTGTTTTTTTTTTTTTTTATTCCCATCCCCAAGGGTAGGATATTCAGGGTTTCTATAGACAAGGGTTTGCCTTGTGCTATAGCTCTGTAATATACGTACGGGATCCAATAGTAGTACTCGGCCCAATATCTCAGGGCACCAACTAAGGAGGCTAGACCGTGCCCTTAGTTGTACTACCCAACTACCCAAGTACTAGAGAGTATCTTCCCGAGTGTTTTTATCAGAGGGAACTGTAGAAGTCAGGCGATCGATTGATTTATCTATGGAGGGCTTCTAGATATCTAGGTCGATTTGTATACATGTGTTGTCTGATGCGCTACCACTTGAAGGGGTACCAACATGGGTTACAAGGGTGGCCAACAGATGTCTTCTTAAGTACCACTTGTATTTCCTGTGTGTATGACTCCCCGACCGAGGGTTTATGCATGTATTGACAGATCTTTGTATCTTTAAGATGTCAAAATATGTCTCTACCCTGGAAAAAGAAATTAACCCACAATTTTCTGTCGAGGAAGGTGCTCTGATACCACTTGTAGTATTCCATATATAAAATAGTATGCAAAACAAAAAGATTTTAGCATAGAAATGGTAGAGAAACAATGATATAACCAAAACAATACCAGAATAATACCAAAATAACACCAGAAAGAGAACCTTGATTAATGATAACAATGTTCACTTACCTATTTGAGGGAGCTACTTCCAACATAGCATATCTCTATTACAGTAATCTCCAAGACAAGATTTATCATACCCTCTACTTCTATTTATACTAAATCTATCTATCCAAAAGAACAATCTAGAGGAAGATCCTTCTAGAAGTGTAAGCTTCTATTAGGTTTTCTTACATTTGAATTATTCTTCCTTATCGCTAAGCCTTATTAATATTGGCCTTTATTACATGGAATTATACTATTCTACCTACGTGAGGGGTTAGGGAGGTTAGGTCGCTAACAACTGCAAAGAAATACTTTTGTTCAAGGAGATCTCAGATAGGCGGATAAGGAACTTAATCTAGAGATCAATATAGGTCAGGGAGAAGAGAGAACAGAGGCAACCACAAGAAGATATGACAGATAAGAGCCACAACAATAGTTACAGACTTGTACACACTTCACAATGAGGATAGGTGTGCATGTACGTGGGATACAGTGAGGAAAATCTCATATGTACATGGGTGAAAGTGATGATAGGCGTGTACAAGTTCTGAGACTTGATTGTATGGGATCATATAGCTAAGGAGGAGTTGTTGTGGTTCGTAGGTTGTCTATAATTTTTTGTACTTCTATGTGGGCCATTTTCCTAGTAAGGGAACCCTTGTGATATTTGATATTATTCTAATGATAAGCTGATTTGAAGGGAAAAACGTATTTGTGTATTGTGTATGAGATTTGGTTTCCATTATTACTTATTCTATTTATTTTAGTTGATTATTCCAGCAAGTGTATTTTGTTATGTGAGATTCTAATTTCATTTACAACAAGGAAATCACTAGTAAACAATATACCTAGGTGTTAGGATTAGAGAAAATCAACATAACATCAGAGATTTCACTTTGAGAGGGAGCCAGATTTCAGATCCACAGTAGTTTGCAACAAATATTTCAAATCTACAAGGAGCTCTCTGTATATCTATAAACCAACATTCAGAAATCAAAGGACGGATTTCAGGGAAACAATTGTATTTAAGAAGAAATTGATTTTGCAGTCATACATAGTTGTATACGGGTTGCAGTAGGCTAGGACGCATACATATGCGGGTTGCATTGTTGTAGGGCATATACATATGCAGGTTGTAGTAGGCTAGGATGCGTACATATGCCGATTGCATTATTCTAGGGCATGTACATACGCGGGCTGCAGTAGTAAAAATTGTGTATTGGATCGTACAAGTCAGTACAAGGCCAGTTTCAACAACATTTTATTTCCTCAGCAGATTATCAAGTCTAAGGGATGGCAGTAGCAAGTTTGAGAGTTGAAGATAGATTGGATGGAGCATGAAACTTCTTATCTTGGAAACAAAGAGTTACTTTTTTTTAAGGAACATGACCTTTGGGAGATTACATACAAAGTAGTTCCTCCACCGACAAATCCGCAAGATTTGGAAACTCACTAGAAGAAGGAGATCAAATCCTAGCAGGTAATCTTGGATGTAGCCAAGGATCATTTGATTCCCAACTTATCTGACAAGAAGACAACCAAGGAAGGTAGGTTTATTCTAGAGCGATAACTTGAATAAGAAGATGATCTTAAGAAATAAACTCATATCAATGCAGATGTTTAGATATGACAACATTAATAGCTACTTCATTAGGATCACTCAAGTACGTGATCAACTTGCAACTATTGGGGAGAAAGTGGAAGGTGTAGAACTTATAAATGTGGCATTGAATGGTTTCCCAAAGTATTGGGAACCCTTTGCCAAGGGAGTCTGTGCTCGGGAAAATATTCTAGATTGGTGAAGGCTATGAGACGATTGTATCCAGGAAGAGACTTGGGAGGAGTATAAAGCTATCAAGCAAGGAGGTAATGATGGAGGTACATCATATCCAGGAAAGAAGAAGGACATGAGTAATATCAAGTGTTTTGTAGGCCATAAGAATGGATAGTATGCATCACAACCACTAGGAGTGTGTGGTACTTGGATAGTGGTGAACCTCGTCATATGAGAAAAGCACAAGAGCTATTCAGTAGTTTGACAAAGGAGGACTCAAGGATCCATTGTGGAGCTTGGTGATGATACCAAGTATGCAATGAAGGGTGAGGGAAATATCTTTTTCCATCCGGAGTCAAGTGGTTCGTTTAATGTTCAGGATGTACTTTATGTATCAGGATTTAGGAAAAAAATTCTCTCAATATCAGTTATGGAGGATTGGGATTTTTTCAATACATTTCAAAGAGGGAAGGTACTCATGCATTTAGATGGAGCTAGCCTGGACATAGAAGTGGTCATTGGGGTTAGAGAGGGTAACTTATACAGGTTGGAATGCAAGCTTGTTTAGTATTTGGTACATGACATTGATAACCTATGTAAGCTATGGAACAGGAGGTCATGACACTTACTCTACAAGGTGTTGTTGATTCTAAGGGAGATTTTCATTGGTCTACCAAATTTCAGTGTTAAGCAGTAGGGCGTGTGTCGAGGGTGTGCACTTGGAAAGAATGCCAAGGCTGCTTTTCCAAGAAGTGAGAGTAGGTCTGAGGGGATCTTGGATCTTATTAACTCAAATGTGAGTGGGTCGATGTCAGTTGCATCAATGCATGGAGTGTCATATTATGTGATGTTCATTGATGACTTTTCCAGGAAAACATGGATATTCTTTATGAAGAACAAGGATGATGTCTTCATTCGGTTATAGGATTTCAATGCCTCGATGTATAATTAGACAGGGAAGAAGATCAAGGTCTTGAGGTTGGATAATGGGAGAGAGTACACCTCCAATGAATTGAAGGATTTATGCAAGGAGGCAAGGATCAAGAGGAAGTTGACAGTCTCATGCAATCCTCAAGAGAATGGGGTTGTGGAGAGAAATAATCGATCCATTATTGGTTCTACCAGGGCTATGATACATGACCAGGATTTGCCTATGTTTCTTTGCGAAGAGGCATGTAACACGACAATATATGTGGAAAATAAAAGTCATCATAGGATATTGTGGGACAAGACTCCAAAGGAGGAATTCTCAGGAGTGAATCCAAAGATAGGACATTTGAGGATCTTTGGTTTTTGAGTATACATCCCTATGGATATGGACAATAGGATTAAGCTGGAGCCTTTAGGTTAGAAGGATATATTTTTAGGGTACAAAAATACTTCAAAGGATCACAAGATATTCATACCAACACAGCGAAAGAAAATTATGAGAAGAGATGCTAAGTTTGAGGAGAACTTGGCATCTAGGAAATATTAGGAGACATTAGTATTGGAAGAGGTCAAGGAGAAGGAGGCTCTGAAGGATGAGCAACTTCCAGTTCAAAAAGTCATAATTTAGGTGGGGAGGAGGAGTTATCCCCTTCCAATTCTGTCAGGAGACCCAGTGATTATTATATACATTGAAGGATGCAAGTGAGGCTCCTAGGAGTGAAGTCAGAGAGAGAAGGCCTCCAAGGAAGTTTCCTAACTATATGTCCCTTATGAGTAGCATCATTGATGCTGATCCTTCTAGTTTTTAGGAAGCAATATATCAACATTTTTGGTAGGAATCCATGGTGGAGGAATACACCTCTATCATGAGGAATGAAGTTTGGGACATAGTGTCGAGACTAGAGGGGAAGTGAGTTGTGAGTTCTAGGTGTATCTACAATATCAAGCATGTCGCAGATGGAAGCATTGATAATTTCAACGCAAGGTTTGTGGCGAGAGGATTCTCTCATAGAGAGGGAGTGGCTACGAGGAGGAATTTTCTCTAGTCACCAGGTATGCTTCTATTCGAGTTGTTATTTCTATTGCTTCGGTTATGGGGTGGAGAATTAACTAGATGGATGTGAAGACAATATTCCTCAACACGATCATTGAGTAAAAAGTATATATAGAGGAACCTCTAGGATTTAAGGTATATGGGAGGGAGTCTCATGTGTGAAAGATTAAGAAAGCCTTGTACAGACTCAAATAGGCACCTGGGGCATGGTATCCTAGGATTGATGGATACTTGTAGAGTATGGGATTCACAAAGAGTGAGGCATATCCTAACCCGTACTTTATACTTTTTGGGACTGATCCACTCATCTTGGTGTTGTACATGGATGATTTGTTTCTCATAGGTACAGAGGAGATTATAGTAGGTTACAAAGAAAATTTGGCTACAGAGTTCAAGATGAAGGATATTTCCTTGATGCATTATTTCTTGGGGTTAGAGGTATGGTAGATATCGGGAGAGATATTCCTTGGTTAAGGGAAGTACACAAGAGAAATATTGAGGAGATTTAAGATGGAGGACTTTAGACCCATGGCTACACCTACAGTTACCAACCTGAAGAAGGTTGTCACTTTGGATTCATAGTTGGTAGATACTAGGATATACAGGAAATCGATAGGGTTCTTGATGTATTTGGTCAACACCAAGACATATATATGTTTTTCTCCAAACATCTTGAGTCAGTTCATGGTGGATTTAAGGCAAGTGCATTGGATAGTAGTGAATCATGTTCTTAGGTTCTTGAGAGGTACAATGGAGTATGGGTTGAGGTATCTTAGAGGTGATGGAGTGAGGTTACAAGGATATTCAGACTCAAATTGTGTAGGGAGTGTAGTAGATAGGATGATCACCTCAGGGTGCTACTTCAACTTGGGATTAGCAGTGATTACATGGTTCAATGGGAAGCATACTTCTATAGAAATCAGTTCAGAAGAGGAGGAGTATATGTCATCGAGTATGGCTAGTTGTGAATCCATTTGGATTCACAAATTTCTTACAAGTTTATTTGATCAGGAGTTGGAGCCCACAATGATATACCATGATAATCATAGTTGTATCAAACTCTATGAGAATTTATTATTCCATGACAGGTCCAAGCATATTGAGATCAAATGTCATTTCATCCAAGATGAGATCCAGAAGTGGGAAATCAATATTCAATATGTTTCCACGAATGAGCAGTTCGCAGACATTCTGACCAAACCTTTGGTTAAAGAGAATTTTGTGTTCTCCAGGGCCAAACTTGGACTGGTGCAGAATACCTTCCTTTCTAAGAGGGAGTGTTGATGTTTGTAGCATCATACATGTACTTCTGCATATGTCTAAGTGTCTAGACATGTGAAAGTCATCTGAATACTTCTACCTTGGTAATTTACTTTAATTAAAGGAATTATTAAAGAAAAATGCTTTTATTAATTAGGTGAGTTTTATTTACTAAAATGATAAAGTTATTAGCATTAGTGAATTAAATATTATCCATTGATCTCAAGTGAGGTGATATTTAATCTCAGCTGTCAATCACTTTGGATATTAGGGTTAGGTCATAAATCGATGTTATAAAAGCAAGGATAGGGTAAAGGAGGAGACATTTTTCATTATAGAGTGAGAGAAAAGAAGGACTTTTTCTGAAGCAGATCTCAGTTAGGTAGAGAAGGAATTTCATCTAGAGATCAATACAGTCCAGGGAGAAGAGAGAACAAAGGAAGACACAAGAAGATTCAACAGATTAAAGCCATAGAAGTAGTTACAAAGTTGTACACAGTTTGTAGTGAGTGCATGCACATGTATGTACGTGGGATACAGTGAGGAAAATCATGCATGTACATGGGTGATAGTGAGGATATGCACATACAAGTTTGGATACTTGATTGTATGGGATCATAGAACTAAGGAGGAGTTTCTAGGGTTTTCAAGTGTTGTCTATAGTTTTATGTATTTCTCTGTGGGTCATTTTCTCGGTAAGGGAGCCCTTGTAATAATTGATATGATTCTAATGATAAATTTTATAACATCAATTTCCACTATTGAAGCATTGATTACTTTGTTGGCCTTTTCCTTGTCCTACTTATAGACTTATTTTCCCCATACCTCCTTTGGATCATCTAAAAAACACTTTTTTGGAACTTGTATGTGTTTTTCCCTCTATAAAGGCGTGTATGTACACACTGTACCTTTATAAAAGAAGTGTATGCACACTTTTTTTTTCAAAGGAAAGAGCATATACATCATAATAATCCAACAAAAACTTGGAAAAAACTAGGTGTAAGGCCCGAAACACAAAATGCACAACAGAGATCAAAAGAAAGATAAAAAATAATGGAAAACAAAGAGCAAATCCAATAATGAATCAAAACGATAGAAGCATAAAATAAACTTGTTTTTATTTTAGTTTTATAAACCAAGACTAATTTCTAAGACTGCTAAGGACATAGGAATAAACCAAGAAATCCTAGGAGGACCCTTAAAGACCAAGACAATACCTTGACCAAGAAAAAAGGAAAAATACATCTTTACATGACATATATGCACCCGTCACCAAGGAAAGGAGAATATGTATGCACCATTATTTCTAACAACCCATGTATGTCCATGTCTATTATTGAATAACAACAAATACTCTACCTATAATTTCAATAAAAAGCAAGAAAAAGACTGGACTCAAGGATTGAAAATAAAGGCCCAGGTTTCTAAAATATTGAACTCAACAGTAAAATCAAGAATCAAGAAAACCAAAGAAAAGTTATGCAAGCACCCTATACTGACCCACTAAGGAGACAAAATCCCTAGTATGGTCACTAGTTTTGTTTGTGGGGAAAATACCCTATGGTTGTGAGAAGACGAAAACAAATCAATAACGGTGTAAAGCTCAGCGAATTCCAACAACATAACATAACAAACAATTCATAACTAATATGATTAAAGTAACTAACTTTTAAGAAATAAAGTAAGAAGAATTTACTTGAGATCCTACGTTCGATGTAATCCAAAGCCTGAAGTTCTTTCATTCCTCATCGATTGCTTCTTCTGAAACTTGCAAAACTTGTGCACATAGGGCTACAAGAAAAAATAGTTATACTAATAACTAACCAATTAACTAGTTCAAATATGAAAAGATTCACTGCAATTAGTGGTCTAAACCATAAGTATTCAACAACTATGAATTTCATACCAATAACACAATATATCAAAGGAATGAGCATCCTTATATTAAAATCAACGATCTGAGGTAGTTGTTCCCTGCTCTGTCACAACACTACTCCGTCAAAAGGACCCTAGGTCCCTCCACCCAAGCTTCTGAAAATACGGTAGACCTTTGACTATGAGACACTGACAGGCTCAAAGAGAACCCAAGAAGGTTTCTTAGTTATATAGGGTAGTGTATAGGGATGATTGGAAACAAGTGTTTCTAGGTCTGAGGACAAACATAGAAAGGGAGATTTAGGGGCTTACAGACGTGGCGAGGTTCAACCAACATTAGTTTTCTTTCTTATGAATTCATGCATTACCTTTCTCCTTATCCTCATGATCTATTTAAGTCATCTCTAGTTAGTTAGAGATGGTTAAGTATGGGTAAAAGGAGTTATATAACTAACCAAACCCATAACTCAACTTGCAATTATGCAAAAAAAATAAAAATTGAGCATTTAATGACATGTACATGAATTTCCTTTGGGAAACCCATGTATACACGTGCTACATAGATGTTAGGTTGCATACAAGTTCCAAAAAAGTGTTTTTTATATTATCCAAAGGAGGTATGGGGAAAATGTGTCTGCAAGTAGGATAGGGACAAGACCAACAAAGTCGTGAATGCTTCAATGCTGGCAATTGATGCTATAACACTAAGTTGATTTGAAGGGAAGAATATATTTTTGTATTGATTATGAGATTTGGTTTCCAATATCGCTTCTTCTATTAAATTCAGTTGATTATTATAGCGAGTGTGTTTTTTTATGTGAGATGTTAATTTGATTTACAACAAGGGAATCACTACTAAGCAATATACCTAGGTGCCAAGATTAGAGAAAATCAACACTCCCAGCCATATCCTATGTTGTTACTTTTCTCTCAATAGTAAATCGTCGTCATGTTGGGGCTATGAATTCACAAGGATGTATGGCTCTCATAGTTGGCCACTATCCTCACATAGCACAAAACCCAAATTCTAATTCCTACAAAAATTTCCAATCCACCAGCTCTCTTTCCCCTCAACATGCACAACAAAATGAATGGGATCCCCTTCTCTACCAAACAGTTCCCTGGGCCATCCCACTTTCCTCTATGGCTCTAGTTCATCGTCGGCTAGTAAATATCTTAGATGGGGACTCCAGGAATTCTCAGGTATTCCAGGAGTGCTCATAGTAGAAAATCCATTGGCTCTTGGGTGATTTCCTCCCCAAAATATCTATTACAGGCACACAACTTGATTCTTGTCATATAAAAACCCTCTCATAGTTTATATTGTTGAAAAGTCAACAAGAAATGTGTGTCTAATTTATTTTTCCCTTAAATAAATTGGACAATAAATATTAATCTATTATCTCATAATTACTTGAAAATAGTTAACTGAAATGGAAAATCAGTTAGCCATAGGAAATTCGAGTTCAAAGGTTGACAGGTGGGACATGGAAGTCGAATTAGTTTTAACTAAGTGACTTGAAGTTGTAACAGAGTTATAAGTGTAGTTATGTGAGTTGTAAAGCAATTTAACTCAGTTAAGTGAGTTAAGCTCAGTTGTACTAGTTGTAACTAAACTTACACTAGTGAGAGTTCAGTGAATTAATTATTAATTAATTCACAATCAGTGATCTCACATGCAGCTGAAGATTTACCACTATTAACTACATGCATGTCAGATCCAGTGGAGACCCAGTTGAGATAACAGGTGAAAGGGATAATTTGGCTCTCATTTGTGATTTGAGTGAAGTGCACTATTGAAATCATGCACACAGTGGATGTGCCCATGAGGAATGTGCATCCTAGGCAAGAGGAATTCAAATTTTTTGCAGGTTTTCCATTACAGGGATTGCATAGAGGAGGTAGGTTGTCTGGAGGCAGAGAATTGGCACATGTATTTGTTGATTTGTGTATGATAGTGTGAGACGATTGTATTGTATTGAGAGCTCTTGGATTAGAGTTTTGTATGAGAATGTTTCATGATCCATGATATACATAATATATGATAATGGGGTTTTTAGCTTTATGATTTCCCAATAAAACATTTGTGTTATGTGTGATTGATCTTTCTTCTTGATATTGCAATTGGCGATCGTGTTTTAAATTACGCAATAATATTTTTAGAAGTGATTCTATATTTAACAGTGGCATATAATTGTTAGATCAGGAGAATCCAGGAAATACATAATTTGTATTGAAATTTCTACATGGTATCAGAGCAGAGGAGATTGCAGAAGCTGAGTTTCTGATTGGATAGAATTTGAATTTGCAGAAATACTTTCTTGGTGCTATAGCTGATTCAAGATTGAAATGGATTTCAATGGCTTGAGGTTGGAGTATGCACTTGATGGCAGCTCGAACTACATTTCTTGGAAGGAAAAGATGGAGGCATTACTCGAAGACAATGGCTTGAAGGAATTCATTGACAAAGATGTTCCTAAGCCAGATGTTGCAAATCTTGATGCATGGAAAAAGAAAGTGGCAAAGGCGAGGAGGATTATGTTGGAGGGATTACAAGACCACATTGTCTCAAGCCTCCATGGGAAAGACACACCACATACAATGTGGAAGACTTTGACAGATCTATTCCAAAACAGCAGTGACCATAGGAAATTGGTGCTCAAAGATAAACTCAGGAAGATCAAGATGGAGAAGGGGGACTCCATTCCAAAATATCTCATGAAGTTTGTCCAATGTCGGGATGAGCTAGGGAGTGCGGGAATAATAGTTATTGATGATAATTTGGTGATCTTGGATCTCATAGGACTTCCCAAGAGTTGGCATAGTTATCAAGACTCTGTCAATGGAAGGGAAAAATTTCCAGATTGGGAACGATTATGTTCGATTTGGTGTAGGAGGCGTTCAGGCGGAACACCAGAGATGGCTCTTCATCAAAGAATGATAATGAAGAGGATTGTGCTTTGGATGCCAAGGAAAGGAAATGGAAAGTAAAGAAATTCCATTCAAAATCCGAGTCTAAAGGAAAGAAGCTGGATTTGTCCAAAGTGAAGTGTTTTCACTGTCACGAACATGGGAATCTCGCTACTAACTGTCGACATAAGAAGAAGAACAAGAAGGTTGTTGGAGCTGCAGCTGGTGAGGCCCTTGTCTCACAATTTGAACTTGACTTCTCTTTGATCGCATGCATGGCTTCAAGTGAAATGGGATCAGTGTGGTATTTGGATAGTGGTGCTTCCTTCCACATGACGTGGGATAAGGAGCTTTTTAGTGTCTGGGAGGAGAAAGATCTCAAAATGCATATAGAGATGGGCGAAGATGGACAATACAATGCGAATGGAATTGGTACCATTACCTTTAAGAGGGATTCAAGTAAACCATTTCAATTGAAAAATGCTATGCATGTTCCAAGTCTGAAGAAAAACCTGGTCTCAGTCGCAATGTTGGAGGATAGAGGCTATGATGTTGTTTTCAGCGGTGGAAAAGATTTTATGTGACATAAAACAATGGGTCAAGTCAAGAGGATAGGGATTCGAGTTAAGAATATCTACATGATGGAGGTATATGGCTGTGCTTCCATGCTGGGCAAGGAAGAAAAAGTGGTGAGTTGTGATGAGGGTGAATTATGGCATAGGCGATTGGGCCATCTTCATCATGGAGCCTTGAAGATCATGCAACAAATATCTACTAGACTTCCAATGGGAACACTTCCTCAGTTAGATCAGTGAAAGGGTTGCACCATGGGGAAGTATGTAAAGTCCACCTTTCATGAAAAGGAGAACCGTGATTCGGTGATCCTGGAGAGAGTTCACACATATGTGTGTGGACCATTCTCGGTTGCTTCAACAACAAAACATAAGTATTATGTTATTTTTGTTGATGAATTTTCTCATAAATGTTGGATCTTCTTCATGCAAAAGAAGGATCAAACATTCTCAAAGTTTTGTGACTTTAAATCATTGGTGGAGAAAGAGTCGGAGAAGCAAGTGAAGGCTCTGAGGAGTGATAATGGTGGAGAATACATCTCTAACGAATTCAAATACTTCTGTAGCAAAGAAGGAATTCGAAGAGAACTCATAGCACCTCATAACCCACAACAGAATGGGGTCACAGAGAGGAAGCGCATAATGATCGTGGGTGTAGCACAAGCGATGTTGCATGATCAAGGCTTACCAACGCATTTGTGGGCGGAAGCATGCAATATTGTGGTTTATGTGCAAAATCGTTGTCCTCATAGAGTACTTGGCATGAGTACATCTGAATAAGATTTCACTAGTAAGAAACATGATGTTTCACATTTTAAGATTTTTGGCTCATCTGTTTATGTGCATGTGACCAAGGATGCCAGGAAGAAGCTGGAACCAACTACTGAAGTTGGGATATTTATGGGGTACTCAGAAACACCCCATAATTATCGTGTGTATTTTCCTAACAGTAATATGACTATTATGCGAAGGGATATAAAATTCGATGAGGGGAAAGCCATGCGGTTATCGCTTGAGAGGGAGCTAGACTTGCATGTAGAGGAGGAACTGTTGGTTCCTTTAGATGAGTCTCAAGATGTGGATCAACCACATGAGGAGTTTCATGGAGTGGAGGAAGCCACTCATTCAAATCCATCCATTAGAAATGGAAGAAAGCGCACCATGGAAGATGATAGATTGAGACTAGATGTTGGATAGAATGTAAGAGCCCCTACTTCACAGTGCATATAGAGACAGTCTCCTGATCGATTTATTGGATACATGGCTCTCATGAGAAAATGTATTGTGACTGAGCCATATTCCTTTTAGGAAGCAGTGCAAGATCCCACATGGGTAGATGCAATGGTGAAGGAGTATGACTCCTTTGTCAAAAACAGTGCATGGGAAATTGTCCCAAGACTGGTTGACAAATTAGTGGTAGGTTTGAGATGGATCTACAAGGTTAAGAAAGCTGTTGATGGGAGTGTGGAGAAATACAAGGCCATTTTTGTGGCCCAGGGCTTCTCACAGATCGAGGGGATATATTATGATGAGACCTTTGCACCTGTTGCAAGGTACTCTTCCATAAGATCCATCTTTGCACTCTCAGTGCAGATGGGCTGGTGCATTCATCAGATGGATGTAAAACTGTGTTTCTCAATGGGATCATTGAGGAATAAGTGTACATTGAGCAATCAGAAGGTTTTGATACCTTTGACAGGGATTTTCATGTGTGTAGACTCAAGAGAGCGATGTATGGGCTGAAGCAAGCACCCCGTGCTTTGTACACTCAGATAGACATCTATTTCACTGGACTGGGCTTCACCAAAATTGAAGCAAATGCAAAACTATAACAAATTGTGGTGGAGGGTAAGATTTTAATCATTGTTCTTTATGTTGATGATTTAATACTGACTGGTGATGAGCAGTTGATACACTCATGCAAGGAGGACCTTGCAAAGGAGTTCAAGATGAAGGATTTGGGCCTTCTTCATTATTTCCTTGGATTGGAAACATGGCAGCGAGATGGTGAACCTTTTGTGTCTCGAGTAAAGTATACAAGGAAGATATTGGGTCAGTTTCACATGGAGGGTTGCAAACCCATGGATACTCCTCTTCCAGGAAACTAGAGGAAAGAGGATGCTACTTTTGTAGAGGTAGTGGATGCTACTATCTATCGACAGTTAGTGGGTTTGCTAATGTATCTAGTGAAAACGAGACCAGACATTTTCTATACGGTTAACCAACTAAGTCAAGCAATGGTTAATCCTACCAAGCTCTTTTGGAAGGTGGGTAAGCATGTCCTGAGATACCTGAGGGGCACATATGAGTATGGCTTATGGTACAGACAGACGGATGAGGTGAAGTTGCATGGCTTCATAGATGTAGATTGGGTGGGCAGCCCAACGGACAGAAATAGCACATCAGGGGGGATCTTTAGTATCATATCTATAGCTATTTCTTGGTACAACAGGAAACAGAGATCCGTGGCACTCATTTCAGTGGAAGCGGAATACATGGCAGTGATTCAAGATGTATGTGATGCTATCTGGATGAGAAAGATCTTGGTTGGTTTGTTTGGTTATCAATTAGATCCGACAGTGATTCATTGTGATAATTAGAGTTGCATTAAACTCTCGATTAATCCTGTGTTTCATGATAGATCTAAGCATATAGATATTTGGTATCATCATCTCAGATATTGTGTGCAGTAGAAGATCATGTTGCTTCAGTACATTCCTACGGAAGATCAGGGTGTAGACATTCTGACGAAGGCGCTCACCAGGATCAAATTCGAATACCATAGAGACAAGATCGAGGTGAAGGATAACCCCTTTCTTGTTGAGAGGGAGTGTTGAAAAGTCAACAAGAAATGTGTGTCTAATTTATTTTTCCCTTAAATAAATTGGACAATAAATATTAATCTATTATCTCATAATTACTTGAAAATAGTTAACTGAAATGCCAAATCAGTTAGCTATAGGAAATTTGAGTTCAAAGTTTGATTGGTGGGACATGGAAGTCGAATTAGTTGTAACTAAGTGACTTGAAGTTGTAACAGAGTTATAAGTGTAGTTATGTGAGTTGTAAATTATTTTAACTCAGTAAAGTGAGTTAAGCTCAGTTGTACTAGTTGTAACTGAACTTACACTAGTGAGAGTTCAGTGAATTAATTATTAATTAATTCAAATTCAACGATCTCACATGCAACTGAAGATTTACCACTATTAACTACATGCATGTTAGATCTAGTGAAGACCCAGTTGAGATAACAGGTGAAAGGGACAGTTGGCTATCAGTTGTGATTTGAGTGAAGTGCACTCATGCAATCACACACACAGTGGATGTGCCCATGAGCAATATACAGCCTAGGCAAGAAGAATTCAAATTTTTTGTAGGTTTTCCATTGCAGGGATTGCGCAGAGGAGGTAGGATGTCTAGAGGTAGAGAATTGGCACATGTATTTGTTGATTTTTGTATGACAGTGTGAGACGATTGTATTGTACTGAGAGCTCTTGGATTAGAGTTTTATATGAGATTGTTTCATGATCCATGATATACATAATATATGATAGTGGGATTTTTAGCTTTATGCTTTCCCGGTAAAACATCTGTGTTGTGTGCGATTGATCTTTCTTCTTGATATTGCAATTGGTGATCGTCTTTTAAATTCCACAAGAATATTTGTAGAAGCGATTTTGTATTTAACAGTGGCATATAATTGTTAGATCAGGAGAATCTAGGCAATACATAATTTATATTGAAATTTCTATATATCTCATACACATAATGGCTAGTGCTCTTTCCCAACACCCAACTCCCTCTTGTTGTGCAACAAATTTCTTGTAAAATTTCTCCCTCTTCCTACTCAAATTTCCCTTTTCTCCATGCATGGTTTGACTCTTACACATTTACCCAAAAATATTGTACCCAACCCATGTTTCCATATATGGGTGAGATGACCTTCCCACCAACCTCTTACATGAGTGTACTTAGCCCATGCTTCAATATCTTGGTGAGATGACTTTCCCACCAACCTCTTACATGCATTTAATGACTAGTCTAAAATAAGTCAAAGGGGTAAATATTTAATAACAAAAATGAATTATAAAAGTGGATTGGGTTTATTAGGAATGAAAAACCCCTTGGACCTCACTTTAAAACCCTCTCTTGTGGAATAATAGCCCCCCAACATTGTCGTCACTCTCATATCATAGCCAATAATTTATTTTATTAATAATTTCAATGTATAATATACATAGCTCGACCTTCAACCATATTAATCATTACATGCTCTTCATCCTTAAACATATTGGCTCACCAACCTAATGACATGTACAATTTACAGTACAATTTACATTACAATTCATGGGGATAAAAAACTAGGGATGCTACAACTATTGATCTAATAGGAAATCATTGTCTACATGGTTTCAAAAAATCCTTCACTTACATTGAACTCAGATAGAATGTGTTGATAATTCCATTAACAATTCCAAGAGAGAATCATATGCAACTTACGTTCCCACTCTCTATTTATTATTTCCCCATAATTCCAACCTACAAGTCAAGTCATAGATATTTTCAAGCCTAAAAATCATCTAGAGTCTAGAGCCAACAAATGGCTTGCTCGACGAACAAGTGTTGAAAAATCCTTTACAAGAAAACACCCTTCCCCATCAAGGTAGCTCAACAATAAGCATCATCATTAGCATTACTAATTCAAACTCATTAGATCCATTTCAACTCTTTGAAGTCCTCCCCAAAACACTAGTAACCAATCCCGAAAAATTATTGAACAAATTTGAGTAGCCTTTAGGTGAGAAGTGAAAATAAATAGACACACTCAACCTCCTATACACCTATATACCATTAAAATCCATACCACTAGTCTAATACGATACAACTAAATCAAAGGCAAGCATGCATATGTAGGTTTCACAGTCATATACATTTTACATGAATTTGGGACCATAGCTATTACAAAAAATAACTACATGTGTATTAATCACATATCAGATAAATAACATATGATACATAGGCATATTTCAACAAAAAATAAACCAGGGAAGTGCTTAAAGGTGCTATAAAACTATAAATAGTTATCCATAGGTTCTAAATCAATTGTTGTATTAAACACAACAAACATATACTTTTATTTCTTACCCTATGCATTCCAAACAAACATTAGGTAAAAAATTAAACCAATCTCCTCTCTCTTCATAACCACCCATTTGGAAGGGCCAAATTTCTAGAAAGAATCTCCAATTCTTTTTCAAGCGATCTCTTATGACTTCTATGTGAAAGGAACACTACCATAACTAGTAGAATTTATACACCCCCTCTACAATAAGTTTTAGAGAATTTCCCGAAATCATCAAGCTACTTACTTAGAAGGTAAATTTATAAAACCTCTATAGGTTTTTTTTTTTTTTTTTTTCTTTCTAGATTTATCAACATTTTAGTTGCCTTGAGCCATAAAATTGAACACCCTAACAATGATTAGATTTCTCCTATTTACTTGTTTTTCACCATATTTCAAGCACAAAACCACATTAGGTCAACAATAGCAAGTTCAATGCATCATAAGACACTATCACAATAATTCATGAAGACATGTATTATAACTATGTATCATGATTATGCCAGACTTGATTGGATTGAAGTACTAGTAGACACTAGTAAGCTAGTTTATCTTCCAAGAACAACAAATTTACACCATGCATGAGAACATGTAGAAAAAATTGCACCAATTGGCACATAAATATTAGGAAGCTCTGGAAAAAATCAAGCACGATTATCATATTCCATGAGCATATCTACACTCACTCTAAGCATATTAATACACTCGAGTAGCAATAATCTGAATATATTAGACACAATAATATCTTTTATTTGTTTTGAACTAAGCTGTCTCATGTGCCTTTTCCAAATAAGCATTCCTAAGAGTTTTTTGTTGCTATAATTTTTGCACTATAAAGTAGTACCATGCCCCACGCACAAGCTTCCTTTGAGGTTGATCTATATTGCAACAACTACGACATTACATAGCAAGGATTATCAATTTGGTATCTCAAACCCCTAGACTATGCTTGCTTGACTTGATCATATCCCTATATGAATGGATATGGAGGAAACCCACTTGTTCTATACTCATCATGAAAATATCAACAAACAAACCACTCTTCACTTGATGAAGTTGGTCACCCAAGACTAAGAGCATACCCCATATAAAAAAAGTTGTGCAAATTTCTTAGTGATAATCAACATATTTATTTCTGTCACACTAGAAAATCCATCATGTCCACATACAATACAATGATCTCTACTCCAAGTCTTCTAGTGTGACACACATAATCACTTGGCATGATGTATCACATTATCACAATGAGTTGATATGTCTATGGTTTCTTTGTGACACATGCATTTTCATGAAATAGAACAAGAACTTATTCACAAGGTACAATAACCAATTTGATTTCTCCAATGAACATCAACACTATAGACACACTATAACAATATAACACAAAAACACACTAGATAAAGTAGAAATATCAAAAGAAATAATTTACTCTTATCTAAAAGACAATCCAAGACAATGTAAAGACAATCACAAGTTACATTTTTCAACAAATCTAACATGTCCATAACCACCCCCTCAATATCCTTCTAGAACCATCTCGCATTGCAACCTCCATTGTAATAGCTACCTCCAAAACCAAAAAGAAATTATATGCAATTGCAAGACTTAATTACTATTTTCCCCTTATGGCATTCCCACTAGGAGAGGAACTATGTCAAGGAATCCTCAATCTACTTTAGGCCACAAGTTGGATCTTGGACAAAAGGGGTGAACCATCAATAAACCTCAGAAGGAACTCCCCACTTCAACCTCATTTCAATTTCAAATACATCTCAAGAGAAAAAAATTCCAATAGTTTCAAACACATATCAAGAAAGAAAATAACCATGCATGTAAGTCCATTACAACATAATTTTTCCATTTGATTGAAGAGTGAATTTACTAGAATCCTTCTTACACAGGCTTCCATGAGTTGCTATAATTCTCATCGATACAAAAATACAAAGGAAAGGGGCTAATAGAGCCATGAAATGCCTTCAATACATTGCATCAACTAACTCAAAAATACATCAGGAATGGGGTTGATCCACTAAATACTTCAAATCTCTAGATTTGAGAAGAAAAGTGGTGAAACATAAAGAAAAGTACCATAATTGATAGAAAATACTTACAGCTTGAGTGGTAGATCATTTCATCTGATCTTGCAAATTCTTTATTACCTTATTGTTCTTTCTTCTATTTCTCCTCTATTGCCTACAAACATTCCAACCCTTTTAATGAAGAAAAAGACCCTATATAAGATTTTCATTTCCAAATTTGTTCTCCAAAAAAATGTTTTAACTAAATCTTCATGGAAACAAGTCAAAATAAATCTCTTCTCTTAAGTGCTAAAATGGGTTAAAAAATAAACCCTTCCATTTAACTTGTGTTGCTTATTAAAATTTTCCATTAATTATAGTTTTCATTTAATTGGGATTAGACATATTTTACTCTTAAATCTCTTTTAAAACCAAATTATACTTTATAGTTTAAATCCTAATTACTTAATTAATAAATAAATAAAAATTATTATTAGATAAAAATTAATACAATCAATATTTTAAAAACCTTTTATACAATGATGATCTTAAATTGTCAAATTGTTGGGTAGCTAAGAGGAGAGGTCCATCTTATGCAACAAGCCTTACAACATTTTTGAAGTAGCTTTAATCATATCATATTCAAGTATGCTCTTGATATTTGAGTTGTTCGGAAGGCACATAAATCATCTCATCACTAATTCTACTTTATCAATTGTCCATGCATATGCTAAGGCCTCCTTTTAAATGCTATGGTACAAATCTTATGTCACTGGTTAGGTTCATATAATACATATCTTCATATTATAATATGATTTAATTTAAATTTTAAATTATGGATTTTATGTTTTTTTTATAATATAATTTAAATTAAATTTTAAATTATGGATTTTATGTTTTTTAATGGATAGAAAAAACAATTTAATCCATGGAAAATTTAGGAAAATTTTAAAAACAAAATTTTATTTATGAGTTAATTTTTTATATATTTTTTTAAAGTTTTTTTTTTTTTTTAATATGATTAACCCAAATTAATTATAAAAGACATAATTATTTTATCTTATAAATTGTTAAGATTTTTTTAAACTCTATAAAAATTTTATAAATTTAAATATTTTTTACAAAAATATTTCCAATAATTTTATATTTAGTCTTTTAAAAATTAATAAAATTCACCAAAATTCTTATTTTCCTTTCTTTATTTACCACACAATATATTAGAACTTTAATTAATATATAACTTAATATATAATACATCTTTGTTTTCCTTATGGTTTGAAAATATTCAGCCTGGAGTGATCTAAGTGATACCATGGATTACCTAAGAAGATTTTTCGAACAATTAACAGTGTACAAAGAATTTTCCAATTGAAAGTGGAAGAAATAGAACTTCATGAGTAAATTTTTCTATTTTTACTTAGTTTTGGTTCTTGAAAATGCATGCATATCATCTTTGTCTCTCGACATAGAATTGCAATTTTGAGTCCTGTGCACAAATTCAAAATCAAAAGATATAAGCATCTCAGTTAAATGACTTCGGAGAATTTTTCTTCTTTATGTGTTTTCTTTGGATTATAAAAATGAAATTAAAGGTAAGTCTTTATTAGCTTTATAATCATTTAAACTAGTTTTTAAAATGGTAGCAGAACTTATTAGTTAAAATTTACATGGAAAATGAAAATGAAATTATTAAACATTCCATCTCTAAGATTTTCCATGTAAATTAAATTATTAAACATTCCATCTCTAAGATTATTAGACATCATTACACTAAAATTTAATATGAAATCAAAATGAAATCTATCAACTATGGTGCATATAAGTAAATTTAGAAGGATTACCAACATGTGGTCACATGTTATATTCCACACTTTCTTGATATATATATTTTTTGAGTGGAGACTTAGGTACATTAATGGCTTTTTAAGTTAAGTGTTTTTGTATTTTTTGAGATTAATTTTAGATTTTGTTGGTATTGTGTTGCTCAATAACCTATATAAACACTTTTTATCTAGTTCATAATTCTAATTTGTCATTTGGCCTATATGTACTATTTTTCCAAAAGAAAGTCCCAGGATATAAAACCGAGTTTTCTTTGCGGGTGCCATCTGGCTCCTCTCTTGGACAGCCCCATTTTGTGAGATGAATGAGAACCTCAAATATTTGGGTTAAAATAGACCAATACTTTATCAATTAGAATATGGAATCAAACTGATCCAGGTGGATATCAGTGGCCACCCACCTTTTCCAACTGGTTCAAAACAGTTTTCTGGCAATTTTGACAATTTACTATTTTTAGCAGTTTTAACTTCCGAGGCCATTTTGAGGGCCTAAATGAAGGTTTTTGGGGATCAAACTTCTCAATGATATCCAAATGCATGATTGAGCCTCCAAAATGAATCTCCTTGACGATACCTTTCCAACGGGCTATCATGCGCCTAAAATGGAGATCGTATGCAAAAGTTACGACCCTGAGAAGTTGATGTACTAACTTACCCAAATGAGGCCCACATGACGTTGGGCACTTCATCTCCTAGGGTTAGGTTTTTGGATGTCTAGGGATTTTCTCATTCTTGTTTATTGTAAAAATTCCTTCAGAGCCTCATTGTAATCATCTTCTTTTGAATGCGAGTAGCCATCACATCTCTTCTCAGAGATAAGCTGCCACCATTCTAGCAAGTCTTTCACTCTGTATTTTTACAGTCTCTGTACATTTATTTCATTAATAGAAATCGTGTATTACTGTATCTCTGTGTTTTTGGTTGCATCTCTGATACATTTCTACTATATTATTGGATATCTGCGATATCTCTGTGCATTTCTTTATTACATCTCCACTCTCATTTCATGTCGAAAATAATCTGGATCAGTGGTATCAGAGAAGGTTGCTCTTGATCATTTTTTCAGTGCATGTCCTCGATGAGGTCCGAGTATAGCAAGTTGGGTCTCGAGCTTGTCTCTCTTGAAAATAATCGCTCTCTCACACCTAAGAAACCCTCAATGCCGGAAGAAGAGAAAAACGACAGAGTAGACGATCCTATCAATATGTTGCTTGAGCAAGCTCTCACGCGACAGAGGGAGGAAATGATGGAGAATTTTTCCCACATCCTTCAACACCTGTCGATAGCAGCAGACACATCTTCATCAAACGACCACTTTGGAGGCACCTCGCCTTTCAAGGTACAACTTAATTTTGATATTCCTATATTTGAATGATAGATAGATGCAGAAGCCCTAGAAAAATGGTTAACTCTGCTAGAAGGTTATTTCTCTGTTCACAATTTTTCCGACAGAGAAAAGATCACCTTCGCACTCCTTAAATATCTCCCTCATGTCAAACATTGGTGGGAAACTTACTGGGATGAAAGTTCCACAGAGGAGTATGGAATATATGGGGCCGAGCCCACTTGGGATTTTTTTGTGGATGTGGTAAAGGAACAGTATTACCATGTTGGAAACTATGAGGACCAGTACATGAGATGGACCACACTGCGGCAAGAGAGGGGCCAAGAAGTTCCGTATTTCACCAATGCCTTCCATACTTTGTGCACCAACCTGGGTATCAAAGACTCTAAACAACATTTGGTTCTGAAATACCGTGGGGCTCTACCCAAATACATCTAAACTGAAATGGATTTTCTGGACATCTCATCACTCGGTGTTCCCTATCTATATGTTGTTAAAATTGAGCAGAAATTTAAGCACCAAAAAAACAAGAGTTCAGGTATGCAAATCTACAACAACCAAAGAATGACAAAGATGACCCTAACAAACAGTCTCTCGAAAACCATTCCAAGCCACAGGAAAAGAAGGGTCACAGGAAGACAAAGAAGGACACCAAAAAATAGTGCAGTTTCCACAAAATCCCCTAGAACAACACCAATTAATGTCACTCAAAACAGTCATTGGTGGCCAAGATCAAAGACAAGGAGCCGAACCCTGATTCAGAATCTGATTTTGAAAATACTGGTAAAGGAAATATCATTGGCGCAGACCCCACTGCTATTGTCACGACCACAACAATTCAACCAAAAGAATAAATAGATCCCAAAGAGGGGGAGTTCCTTTTTCATTCACAGATGTGGGTGAAGGGGACACCGTTGCATTTTATTGTTGATAGTGGAAGCCAAAAGAACCTCATCTCAGCAGAGGTCACTAAACAGTTGGGATTGTCGACAACACCACACCTGCAACCATACAACATCAGGTGGCTTTGTCAAGGACGAGATCTCTGTGTCAGCCAATAGTTTCAATTGTCATATGACATCCAGCCCTTCAAGGATGAGGTATTATATGATGTTGCCCCACTGGATGTTTGTGATGTTCTCTTGGGCCAGCCATATATGTGGAGACACCATGTTGTTTATGAGTCTCGACCCCACAGTGTCATTGTTTCTCTAGGGGGTCATCTCTACAGAATACCAAAGGTAGTTTCGACTATTGTTCCACCTAAACAAGGTCGCAAGGTAGTATCTCATACTGCAAAATTTAGATTCTTCACAATCTGTTCAAAAGGGGAACATAAGGACATTGCAACCACTACAGCCTCACCTCAAGCACCTTCTATTCAACAGAAGCAGGTCGACAAGGTTGTAGCAAAGCACAAAGATTCCTGCTGCACACCATCTTCTCGTGTATCTCAACTTGTTGAAAATCCTCAGCCTCAACAAGTTCGTGACAGACTTCCACAAAATGAGCAGCGCGACGTCTCCAGCAAGGAAAGCATCTCACCAAGATGCAGATTCAACAAACACTTTTCACTCTACCTCGAGCACTCAACGCAATGGAGACCATTTCTTCCTAAGGAAGGATGATTAATCCAGGTGGATATTGGTGGCCACCCACCTTTTTCGACTGGCTAAAAAAAGTTTTCTGGCAATTTTGGCAATTTACTATTTTTAGCAGTTTTAACTTCCGGGGCCATTTTGAGGGCCTAAATAAAAAAAAATTTGGATTGATCTTCTCAATGATATCCAAGGGAATGATTGAGCCCCCAAAATGAATCTCCTCGATGATACCTTTCCAACAGGCTATCATGTGCCAAAAACAAAGATCGTATGCAAAAGTTACGACCCTAGGAAGTTGATGTTTTAACTTTCCCAATCGGGGCCCACATGACTTTTGGCGCTTCATCTCCTAGGGTTAGTTTATCGGATGTGTTGGCCCTTGGGTATGGAAGAAAGTGAAGAACAAGGAATAAAAGGTAAGAAGCGATCTTCGCGGGAGACACAGTGACTGTCACTGGGTCGAAGTGAGCAGAAGAGCATAAAAGATGGAGTGAAGTGCGGAAAAGAAAGTCGTTAGACGAGGAGATCGAGGATGATAGATCATTAAGGAAGATGGGTCAAGGAAAAATCAGCAAGAGGAAAAATCCACCATTGGATGCTTTGGAGCACCACGCGAGAAGGAAGGAAAGATAGGCTGGTGAAGCCCAGAAAAATTGGGTCAAGTTGACCTAGGGTTTTAGACACCTAGGGTTTGGTATCTAGGGTTTTGACACCTAGGTTTCGGCCTAAGGCTGTCGATGAGGTATTTTAATGTATAAATAAAGGTCAAGAGGACCTAGGTCGGGTTGGTATGATATGGTTGTTGATCTAGCTCTATTATTGTATAAGAGATTATTGTATTGGGAGAGAGAAGTGCTGAGTGAGAGAGCCTTCTGGTGTTGTAAGATATTCAGGTGTGTGCGAAGGTCACGTCCTGCAGCTGGGTGCACAGGAAGGGGAGAGAAAGAGAGAATAAATAATATCTGCTAATTGAGAGCGCAGACAAGAACTGTATTCTTTACCTTAATAAATCATAAGCACAGTTCTGTGGATGTAGCCCTAGAGAGAGGGTGAACCATGTATATCTTGTGTTGTGTGTGTGATTGTTTCTTTGATCTCTGTCGTTGTTATATTGTTATCTGCATTACTATGTTAGATCAGATCTATAACAAGGAAGGATAGATCTAGCTTGATAAGTGATAGGTGCATGTTATGTTGTTGTTCTACTAGATCCACTTAATATTCCTCTGGTTGTAGATATCTCTGTCCTGCAACCCCCTCATAGTTGCTTCGGGTGAGACTGCAACTTCTTTGCAGGTGTTGAAAAAAGGGCCAGTATCTAGGGTTTGTTGGTGCGCTCTTGGAGTGAACCTCAGGTCTGCCCCTATGCCAACAAATGGTTTCATTGCTGGGACAGGAATATTCGTGAGGGAATGTCAAGGTGGTTCCCATCAAAGACATAGATTCAAAAGTGGATAGAGGATCAAGATAGGGACTTCGTTGAATCCCAAAACAAGAACCCTAAGTTGAGTACTGAAGATTGGCTACAAAGATACATCTTCACCAACATTCACGAGATCTTCTTTGGAGGAATCCATCAGGAGATACACGATTGGTTGGCTAGGTTAGCTAATACACAGTTTGAGATCAGATCTAGACCTCCTATGGTTTGGACATTGGCGTTGATTTAGAAGGTTAAGAGAGTTGATAATGTCATATCCCGAGCCATAGATCATTGGTTTGATAGTACCATTGGAGGCTATATCACCGAATTTGTTGTTGACAGAGTAGAATCGTATAGCCAAGCCGAGAGATACTTTTTCAAAGGACCGAGAGGGAAATTTTTGCATTTTATGAAGTTAAGAATCAATATGCTCTTGCATGAAAACCACATCTTGAAGATACAGTAGACCAGTCGGATCTGAAAAGGCTAATGTTTAGGAATTTAGATAGCAACAACGACAAAGAAGCTGGACATACGCGCAGTGGAAGAGTATTCAGAGGGGTTCACCTTGAGAACTTGTTTAATCAAAACTACGGGGAAGAGGGTTTCTACAGTGGAGAAGAGGTAGATCTAACAGATGAGGAGCACTCAGAACCCACTAGGGAAAAGGAAGAAGCAGTTGAATAACTTCACCGAAGTGAGCCAAAAACCTCAGGAACTGTGCATACCACTGATGTAAGTAATATCAACCCCCCTGTTGTTTTAGAAATGCTAAGTCATCAGAATATTCTGAATCACCAGAGTCCGCAGAGTACTGTTACTAGTAGTTCAACATCTACTCAGATAGGAAACCTAGGCAACTTCATGGAAGATGAGATGAGGCTCCCTATATTTAGAGGAGATGGATTTGAAGATCCTGATCAACACTGGTTCCTGTGTGAGGTCGTATGGAACATTAAAAATATTATCGATGAAGATGTTAAAAGAAACCGGTTTAGCACTACACCGAGGGATCACGTGTTAATCTGGTACATAAAGCTTGTCCAAGGACTTGCGCAACCTAAGCCACTAAATGAGGTCAAGAACATGCTAATTGCAGAGTTTAAGAAACCTAATTCAAAGTCACAATGTATTACAGAGTTGAAGGAGATCAAGCAGAAGGTAGTCAAACCTGTTTGGGAGTTCGACCAGAGATTCAAGACCCTAACAGGCCGACTGACTTTCAAGATCCCGAATGAGAAGAACAAAGAATGGTTCATCGTTGCTCTTTTACCACATATCAGAGTTCCCCTGATGTAGTAGAAGATTTCTTCACAGGTAGAATCATTGGAGATCACTATGAAGCTTGAATCAGCCCCTATGGGAGAATACAACTCAGGTATGAGCCAGATCATGAGTCAGTTAACTAGCTTGTCTTTGCAGGTTGAGGACATGAAAAAGGACAAGGGAAAAGACAAAAGGGAATACATCTGGTGTATCAGGTGCAAATCATAAGGCCATGACAAGGAACATTGTCCCCTATTTCACGAATATCTGGCTTCGAGAGCTCCGAGCCCTTTGAAGCAAGTCACATTACATCGCCCTGGTGAGTGCTATTACATGCAGAAGTATGTTCAGACACCCATGAACTTGCATTTCACATTCTATAATTCAGTAGGGCATGATGATAGAGAATGTAGAGCTTATGATCTCATGCATGAAAGATCAAGAGACATATATAATATCCAAGGTGAAGTACATCAAGAAGGAAACAATGCATAGTATAACTCCCCGGGAAGAGGAAACTTCAATCCTCACGGTGGATTCAAAGGATGAGGAGAAGGAGGAGGTATGGGTCGAGGCCGAAGACAAATAATTTGTTATAACTATGGGCAGCCAGGACATCTCGCAAGGGACTGCCAGAACCCTTGTACCACTTGCAGTTATTGCAACTCCTTTGAGCATGTCATTGAGGATTGTCTTGTGTTGCTAGCTAAGCTTCAGGAAAGATGAGGATCTCAGCAGAACCCGCAAGTGAAACTAATATATGTTGAACCTTGCAGAGAAAACCGTAGAGTTGGTGTTATTACTCAAGGGGGTGTTGCTACAGGAGAGAATAGAATGACCCAATGAAAGAGAACAAAAGACTCAGGTATCAGGAAAGTTGTGGAGAAGACTCAAGCATTTGATGCAAAGAAAGAAAAACAAACCTTTGAAGAAGCAAGGCAAGAACTCAAAGAAGATCAAGGGCATTCCTCAAAAACACAACCAAAAATAAGAGAATATGTAATGCCTCACGCATTTGATCAGTCTGACTCGCCTAGAGATGGAAAATATGTAACTAAACTTGTCAGTTTCTTATATATGTTTATAGAACTGCTTAAAGATGGGAAAGCTATACAAGAGCTGCAAAATTTGGTTAAACAATATGAGCTAAGGAAGATAGACCCCCTACTAAATAGGGAAGTACACCAAATTGGTAAGAAGAGAAGGACAAATAAAGAATTACACCTGAATGCTCAAATAGGAGAGTATGATATAGACTACGTGGTTCTCAACTTAGGGTCAGAGGTCAATGTCATGATGAAGCTAACTTGGGCACTGATGGGAAAACCCAAGCTGATCTATTCCCCTATTAGACTTTGCATGGCTAATTAGCAAGTTGTTAGCCCATTTGGATGATTGTAGCATGTCCCTGTGGACATCGACGGGGTTAGAACCTTTTCATATTTTAAGGTCATTGAAATTGTTGATGAAAGTTTCCCTTACCCTGCACTGGTAGGAATTGATTGGGCCTTCAACAATTCTACTATTGTTGATTTAAATAAAAGGTGTATGAAATTTGAAAGAGATGGTGTTCAGGTCATTGCACCCTTGGATCCAGATGAGGGTCCTCAATACATAGAGCCTATCAGAGAAGGAGACCACGCATACGAACTAGAAAACATCTACAAATTAACCACCAGACAACATGATTACATCAACCCTACAACCGATGGGAATCTGAGTTGGCGAAGTGACAATGTGTGCTCATCATATTCAGAAGTAGCATTGGAGAACTGGCAGAACCATATGTATGAAGTATCTACTAGAAGATGTGCTAGATTAACCAGAGAGGTTTACTGGATCGACACAACAGTGAGGAACTTACCCACATTTGATGGCTTGAACCCTTTAGAAACTTTCCTATAATATTTTGAGACAAGTATACCAACACAATAGAGGTTGTTGGAAATGGACGAGGCCATGAAAGCCACACCAGCAAGATGGTGGGGGAGGCATAAAAGAAATATTACAGACTGGACACAATGTCGAACCTTGATGACAGCGCGGTTCTCAGCACAAGAAAAAGGATGCGAAGTAAGGTACACAGGTCGAAGCTGCCCAAAGGACCATGTGTGAATCTGCAAAGAGGCCTGGAGTGACATTCCTAGAGAACAATGGGTGCACATATTCATTAACACACTGGACACGACCCCTATCAACTGGTACCTTCAAGTGGAGCTGCACCTCGTCACTGCAAACTGGGAAGGTATGATTCAGAATTTTGTAACCACCTTTTTATTTGAAAGTGAATATCCTTCAGTAGACCAAGCATTACACATTGTGAGATAGAAGGTATTCGAAGAGGGATCTATCCTCCCTATGGAACAAGAAGAGGATGAATGGACTACGCCTCTCCAAAAATTGTAGAGTTTCTACAACATCAATGTCGATGACGATGATGACCCCAGGAAGGTAAACATCACTAGAACAGAAGACCAAAGAGATGTGGAAGGACCAGGATTTGAGCTACCATTTATTGGTCAGCCCCTCAAGAAAAAAAAGGTCAATATTGGAATAGAGGAGACACCCAATCTTGCCAATGTCGGAGATTACCGGGATGTTGATGTTGCTACCATCGATGAGATTACAGAGTTGTTGCATGGATATCAGGACTTGTTTCCGACCAATTTCACTGATATGTAGGGTATCAAAGGACCTATGGGAGAGATGAGACTACCTTTGAAACCAGATGTGAAGCCAGTAAAGAAAAGACCCTACAGATTGAACCCAAAATACAAGGAAAAAGTAAATATTAAGCTCGACAGAATGTTGTAAGTAGGGATTATTGAACCTGTCGAAGAGTAGGAGTGGATCAGCCCTATGGTAGTATAAGACAAGAAGATAGGAGAAATCAGGATATGTGTGGACCTTAGGAAGTTGAATGATGCCTATCTACATGACCCTTTCCGTACACCATTCACTGATGAAGTATTAGACAATGTGGGAGGCCAAGAGGTATATTCTTTTACAGATGGCTTTCTGGATACCATCAGATCTGGATTGCCAAGGAGGACCACCACAAGACCACATTTTCCATAGAATGTGTATCCTACCAATATACAGTAATTCCATTCAGATTGGGGATCCTTATGAGTGATCAAGGCACACACTTCATCAATAAGACAGTGGAAGCCCTGACCAAAGAATTTGTAGTCCACCATCAAAAGAGTACACCTTACCATCCACAAGCAAATGGAATGGTTGAAGCATTCAACAAGATCTTGGAGACAAAATTGACAAAAATTTGCAGTGTGAATAGGGATGATTGGGATTTAAGAGTACCTACAGTACTATGGGCCTATGGAATCACTTGCAAGAAATTAACAATGCAGACCCCTTTCAAGTTGGTTTATGGTCTTGAAGTTGTTGTCCCGATGGCCTACTTGGTGCAAATCCTAAGAATTGCTACATTCATAGACATGGACGACATTGGCACTGTTCGTGAGAGGCTTGCACAGTTGGTTGAACTGGAAGAAGATAGATTCATTGCAGGATTCCACCAACAAGTTCATAAGGAACGAGAGAAGGCCTATCATGACAAGCACATCAAGAAGAAGGCATTCAAGCAAGGTGACTTAGTACTGATGTATGACAGTAAGTTTATAAAACACCCTAGGAAGTTCAAAACACATTGGCTTGGACCATATGAGCTCACCTATGTTACAGAAGGAGGAGTTGCACAACTGAAGACATTGAATGGAGAATGGAAAGAAGGATTGGTGAATGGGAGTCAGCTGAAGTTGTACTATGATAACCAGTTGCCTTGTAGCTCTCAGTAAAAGAGGGAGGAAAAGGGTCTAGGTACCAGGTACAGTTGAAACTGGGTACCAAACATAGAAAAGACATTTTGCACAAGGATGGAGAGGAGGCATAAAACATAAAGCAAAGGATGCACTGCGTGATCCAAATCGAAGAAAAACAAAGGGATCATATCCAAAGTGACTCAAGACGAGTCACAGGTGAGTGTTGGGGGCTTTTTGTCCCTTAGGTATGGAAGAAAGTGAAGAACAAGGAAGAAAAGGTAAGAAGCGAGCTTCGCGGGAGACACAATGACTGTCACTGGGTCGAAGTGAGCAGAAGAGAAGAAAAGATGGAGCAAAATGCAGAAAAGAAATCCGTTAGATGAGGAGATTGAGGATGACAGATCAACAAGGGAGATGGGTCAAGGACAACTCAACAAGCAGATAAATCCACCATTGGATGCTTTGGAGCACCACACGAGAAGGAAGGAAAGATAGGTTGGTGAAGCCCGGAAAAAGTGGGTCAAGTTGACCAAGGGTTATAGACACCTAGGGTTTTGGTATCTAGGGTTTTGACACCTAGGTTTCGGCCTAGGTTTCTTCTCTTCTGCTCACTTGGATCAGGTTGGTATGATATTGTTGTTGATCTAGCTCTATTATTGTATAAGAGATTATTGTATTGGGAGAGAGAAGTGTTGAGTGAGAGAGCCTTCTGGTGTTGTAATATCTTCAGCTGTGTGCGAAGGTCACGTCCTACAGCTGGGTGTGTAGGAAGGGGAGTGAAAGAGAGAGAATAAAGAAGATTTGCTCACCGAGAGTGAAGAAAAGAACTATATGATTTACCTTAATAAATCATCAGCATAGTTTTGTGGACATAGCCCTAGAGAGAGAGTGAACCACGTATATCTTGTGTTGTGTGTGTGATTGTTTCTTTTATCTCTGTCATTGTTATATTGTTATCTGCATTACTGTGTTAGATCATATCTATAGCAGGGAAGGATACATCTAGCTTGATAAGTGATAGATGCATGTTGTGTTGTTGTTCTACTAGATCCACTTGATATTCCCCTTATTGTAGACATCTATGTCCTGCAACCCCCTCATAGCTGCTTCAGGTGAGACTGCATATGCTTCGCTGGTGTTGCCGAAAGGGCTAGTAGGTAGGGCTTGTTGGTGTGCTCTTGGAGTGAACCTTGGGTCTGCCCCTGTGCCAACAGGATGTCTATGGTTTTTGGCATTCCTATTTATTGTAAAAAGGCCTTCAGAACCTCATTGTAATCATATTCATGCGAATGCAAGTAGCCATCACATCTCTTCTCAGAGATAACCTGCCACTATTCTAGCGAGTCTTTCACTCTGTATTTTTACAGTCTCTGTACATTTATTTCATTAATACAAATTGTGTATTACTATAGCTCTATGTTTATGGTTGCATATCTGATACATTTATGTTATATTATTGGATATCTGTGATATCTCTGTGCATTTCTTTATTATATCTCCGTTCCGATTTCATGTCGAAAATAATCTAGATCATTGGTATCATAGCAGGCTTCTCTTGATCATTTTTTTAGTGCATGTCCCCGACGAGGTCTGAGTATAGCAAGTTGGGTCTTGACCTTGTCTCTCTTCAATAAAATCACTCTCGCACACCCAAGAAACCCTCAATGGCAGAAGAAAAGAAAAACGACGGAGCAAACAATCCTATCAATATGTTGCTTGAGCAAGCTCTCAAGCGACAGAGGGACGAAATAATGGAGAATTTTTCCCACATCCTTCAACGTCTGCTGATAGCAACAGGTGCATATTCATCAAGTGACCACTTTGGAGGCATGTTGCCTTTCAAGGTACAAGTTAATTTTGATATTCTTGTATTTGAATGACAGATAGATGCAGAAGCCCTAGAAAAATGGTTAACTTTGCTAGAAGGTTGTTTCTTTGTTCACAATTTTTCCGACAGAGAAAAGATCACCTTCACACTCCTTAAAGATCTCCCTCATGGAAAACATTGGTGGGAAACTTACTGGGAGAAAAGTTCCACAGAGGAGTCTGGAATATATGGGGTCAAGCCCACTTGGGATTTTTTTGTGGATGTGGTAAAGGAACAGTATTACCATGTTGGCAACTATGAGGACCAGTACATGAGAATGACCATAATGCGGCAATAGAGGGGCCAAGAAGTTCTAGAGTTCACCAATTCCTTCCATACTTTGTGCACCAAGTTGGGTATCAAAGACTTCAAACAACATTTGGTTCTGAAATACCGTGGGGCTTTACACAGATACATCCAAACTGAAATGGATTTTCTGGACATCTCATCACTCAGTGTTGCCTATCGATATCCTGTTAAAATAGAGCAGAAATTTAAGCACCAGAAAAAATGGTTAACTATGCTTGAAGGTTATTTCTCTGTTCACAATTTTTTCGATAGAGAAAAGATCACCTTGGCACTCCTTAAAGATCTCCCTCATGTCAAACATTGGTGGGAAACTTACTGAGAGGAAAGATCCACAGAGGAGTATGGAATATATGGGGTTGAGCCCACTTGGGTTTTTTTTGTGGATGCGGTAAAGGAACATTATTACCATGTTGGAAACTATGAGGACTAGTACATGATATGGACCACACTACGGCAAGAGAGGGGCCAAGCAGTTCCGAAGTTCACCAATGCCTTCCATACTTTGTGCACCAATTTGGGTATCAAAGACTCTACACAACATTTGGTTCTAAAATACTATGGGGCTCTACATAGATACATCCAAACTGAAATGGATTTTCTGGACAGCTCATCACTCGGTGTTGCCTATTGATATGTTGTTAAAATCGAAAATAAATTTAAGTGCCAGAACAAACGGGAGTTCGGGTCTGCAAATATGCAACAACCAAAGTATGACAAATGCATCCCTAACAAACAGTCTCCCAAAAACCAGTCCAAGTCATAGGAAAAGAAGGGTCACGGGAAGATAAATAAGGACTCCGAAAAATTGTAAAATTTCCACAAACTCCCCTGGCACAACACCGATGAATGTCGCTCAAAACAGTCATTGGTGGCTGAGATAAAAGACAAGGATCCGAACCCTGATTTAGAATCTGATTCTAAAAATACAGGTAAAAGATAGATCATTGACATAGATCCCATTGCTATTGTTGCAACCACAACAATTCAACCAGAAGAACCAAAATATCCCGAAGAGGGGGAGCGCCTTTTTCATTCACAGATGTGGGTGAAGGGGAGCCCACTACATTTTATTGTTGATAGCAGAATCCAGAAGAACCTCATCTCAACAGAGGTCGCCAAACAGTTGGGATTGTCGACAACACCACATCCATAGCCATACAACATCGAGTGGCTTCGCCAAGGACGAGATCTTCATGTCAGCCAATAGTGTCGATTGTCATATGACATCCATCCCTTCAAGGATGAGGTATTACATGATGTTTAGCCACTGGATGTCTGTGATGTTCTCTTGGGCCAGCCGTATATGTGGAGACATCATGTTGTTTATGAGTCTCGATCCCGCAGTATCATTGTTTCTCTAGGGGGTCATCTCTACAGAATACCAGAGGTAGTTCCGACTATTGTTCAACCTAAACAGTGCCACAAGGTAGTATCTCATACTGCAAAATTTAGCTTCTTCACAATCTGTTGAAAAGGGGAATAGAAGGACACTGCAACCACTACAACCTTGCCCCAAGCACCTTCTATTCAATAGAAGCAGGTCGACAAGGTTGCAGAAAGCACAAATATTTCTTCTACACACTGTCCTCTCATGTAGCTCAACTTTTTGAAAATCCTCAACCTCAACAGGTTCGTGACAAACTTCCACAAATTGAGCAGCGCAACGTCTCCAGCAAGGAAAGCAACTCACCAAGATGCAGATTGAGTAAATGATTTTCCCTCTCCTCTAGGAACTCAACGCAATGGATACCATTGCTTCCTAAGGATGGATGATTGATCCAGGTGGATATCGGTGGCCACCCACCTTTTCCAACTAGCACAAAACAGTTTTTTGGCAATTTTGGCAATTTACTATTTTTACCAATTTTAACTTCTGGGGCCATTTTGAGGGCCTAAATGAAGGTTTTTCGAGATATAGCTTCTCAATTATATAAAAAGGCATGATTGAGCCCCCAAAATGAATCTCCTCAACAATACCTTTCCAACGAGCTATCATGCGCCTAAAATGAAGATCGTATGCAAAAGTTACGACCCTAGGAAGTTGATGTACTAACTTTCCCAAACGGGGCCCACATGACTTTTGGCACTTCATCTGCTAGGGTTAGGTTTTTGGATGTCTAGTTTTTTTTTCATTCCATTTTATTGTAAGAAAGCCTTTAGAGCCTCATTTTAATCATATTCTTGCAAATGCGAGTAGCCGTCGCATCTCTTCTCAGAGATAACGTGCCACCATTCTAGTGAGTCTTTCACTCTATATTTTTACAGTATCTGTACATTTATTTCATTAATAGAAATTGTGTATTACTCTATCTCTGTGTTTATGGTTGCATATCTAATACATTTATGTTATATTATTGGATATCCGGGATATCTCTGTGCATTTCTTTATTATATATCCACTCTCATTTCATGCCGAAAATAATCTGGATCAGTGGTATCAGAGCAAACTGCTCTTGATCGTTTTTTCAGTGCATGTCCCCGATGAGGTACAAATATGGCAAGCTGGGTCTCGAGCTTGTCTCTCTTCAAGACAATCCGTCTCGCACACCCAAGAAGCCTTTAATGGTGGAAGAAAAGAAAAACGATGGATCAAACGATCCTATCAATATGTTGCTTGAGCAAGCTCTCAAGCGACAGAGGGATGAAATGATGGAGAATTTTTCCCACATCCTTCAACACCTGCTGATATCAAAATGTGCATATTCATCAAGCGGACACTTTGGAGGCACATTGCCTTTCAAGATACAAGTTAATTTTGATATTCCTGTATTTGAATGACAGATAGATGCATAAGCCCTAGAAAAATGGTTAACTCTACTAGAAGGTTATTTTTCTGTTCACAACTTTTCCGACAGAGAAAGATCACCTTCGTACTCCTTAAAGCTCTCCCTCATGTCAAACATTGGTGGGAAACTTACTGGGATCAAAGTTCCACAGAGGAGTCTGGAATATATGGGGTCGAGCCCACTTGGAATTTGTTTTTGGATGCGGTAAAGGAAAAGTATTACCATGTTGGAAACTATGAGGACCAGTACATGAGATGGACCACACTACGGCAAGAGAGGAGCCAAGAAGTTCCAGAGTTCACCAATGTCTTCCATACTTTGTGCACCAAGCTGGGTATCAAAGACTCTGAGCGACATTTGGTTCTGAAATACTGTGGGGCTCTACACAGATACATCTAAACTGAAATGGATTTTCTGGACATCTCATCACTTAGTGCTGCCTATCGATATCTTGTTAAAATAGAGAAGAAAGTTAAGCACCAGAACAAACGAGAGTTCAGGTCTGCAAATCCGCAGCAACTAAAGTATGAAAAATACGGCCCTAACAAACAATCTCCCAAAAACCAGTCCAAGACACGGGAAAAGAAGGGTCACGGGAAGACAAAGAAGGACACTGGAAAATGGTGCAATTTCCACAAAATCCCCTGGCACAACACTGATAAATGTTTCTCAAAATAGCGATTGGTGGTCGAGAACAAAGACAAGGAGCCGAACCCTGACTTAGAATCTGATTTTGAAAATACTGGTAGAGGACAAATCATTGGTGCAGACCCCACTGCTATTGTCGTGACTACAACAATTCAACCAGAAGAACCAATAGATCCTGAAGAGGGGGAGCACCTTTTTCATTCACAGATGTGGGTGAAGGGGACCCCGTTGCATTTTATTGTTGATAGCGGAAGCCAGAAGAACCTCATCTCAGTAGAGGTTGCCAAATAGTTGGGATTGTCGACAACACCACACCCATAGCCATACAACATTGGGTGGCTTCACCAAGGACGAGATCTCCCTCTCAGCCAACAATGTCGATTGTCATATGACATCCAACCCTTCAAGGATGAGGTATTATGTGATGTTTCCCCACTGTATGTCTATGATGTTCTCTTGTGACAACCATATATGTGGAGATGCCATGTTGTTTATGAGTCTTGACCCCGCAGTGTCATTGTTTCTCTAGGGGTTCATCTCTACAGAATACCATAGTTAGTTCTAACAATTGTTCCACCTAAACAGTGCCACAAGGTAGTATCTCATACTGTAAAATTTAGCTTCTTCACAATCTGTTCAAAAGGGGAACATAAGGACATTGCAACCACTACAGCCTCACCCCAAGCACCTTCTATCCAACAAAAGTGGGTTGACAAGGTTGCAACAAATCACAAAGATTCCTTTTGCACATCGTCCTCTCGTGTATCTCAACTTTTTCAAAATCCTCAGCCTCAACAGGTTCATTACAGACTTCCATAAACTGAGAAGCGTGACGTCTCCAACAAGGCAAGCAACTCACCAAGATGCAGATTCAAAATCTTCTTTTCCCTCTCCCACGGGAACTCAACGCAATGGAGACCATTTATTACTAAGGAGGGAGGATTGATCCAGGTTGATATCGGTGGCCACCCACCTTTTCCAACTGGCTCAAAATAGTTATGGCAATTTTGGCAATTTACTATTTTTAGCAGTTTTAACTTCCGAGGGCATTTTGAGGGCCTAAATGAATGTTTTTCAGGATCAATATTCTCAATGATATTCAAAGGCATGCTTGAGCCCCCAAAATGAATCTCCTTGATGATACCTTTCCAACAGGCTATCATGCGCCTAAAATGAAGATCATATGCAAAAGTTACAACTCCGAGAAATTGATGTACTAACTTACCCAAACGGGGCCCACATGACTTTTGACGCTTCATCTACTAGGGTTAGGTTTTTGGATGTCTAGGGTTTTTGGAATTCCTGTTTATTGTAAAAATTCCTTCAGAGCCTCGTTGTAATCATCTTCTTGCGAATGTGAGTAGCCATCGCATCTCTTCTCAGAGATAAGATGCCACCATTCTAGCAAGTCTTTCACTCTGTATTTTTATAGTCTCTGTACATTTATTTCATTAATAGAAATTGTGTATTACTGTATCTCTGTGTTTATGGTTGCATATCTGATACATTTCTATTATATTATTGGATATCCGTGATATCTCTGTGCATTTCTTTATTATATCTCCGGTCTCATTTCATGCCAAAAATAATCTGGATCAGTGGTATTAGAGCAGGCTTCTCTTGATCATTTTTCCAGTGCATGTCCCTGATGAGGTCCGAGTATAGAAATTTGGGTTTCGAGCTTGTATCTCTTGAATACAATCTCTATCACACACCCAATAAACCCTCAATGGTGGAAGAAAAGAAAAACGACGAAGCAGACGATCCTATCAATATGTTGCTTGAGCAAGGTCTCAAGCGACAGAGGGACGAAATGATGGAGAATTTTTCCCACATCCTTCAACACCTGTTGATAGTAGGAGGCACATATTCATCAAGCGACCACTTTGGAGGCACCTCGCCTTTCAAGGTACAAGTTAATTTTGATATTCATGTACTTGAATGGAAGATAGATGCAGAAGCCCTAGAAAAAGGGTTAACTCTGCTAAAAGGTTATTTCTTTGCTCACAATTTTTCTGACAGAGAAAAGATCACCTTCGCACTCCTTAAAGCTCTCCCTCGTGTAAAACATTGGTGGGAAACTTACTGGGAGCAAAGTTTCACAGAGGAGTCTGGAATATATGGGGCCGAGCCCACTTGGGATTTTTTTGTGGATGCGGTAAAGGAATAGTATTACCATGTTGGAAACTATGAGGACCAGTACATGAGATGGACCACACTGCGGAAAGAGAGGGGCCAAGCAGTTCTGAAGTTTACCAATGCCTTCCATACTTTGTGCACCAAGTTGGGTATCAAAGACTCCGAACAACATTTGGTTTCGAAATACCGTGGGGCTTTACACAGATACATCCAAACTGAAATGGATTTTCTAGACATCTCATCACTCGGTGCTACCTATCGATATCCTGTTAAAATAGAGAGGAAATTTAAGCACCAGAAAAAATGGGAGTTCGGGTTTGCAAATCCGCAACAACCAAAGTATGAAAAATATGGCCCTAACAAATAGTCTCCCAAAAACCAGTCCAAGCTACAGGAAAATAAGGGTCATGGGAAGACAAAGAAGGACACCAGAAAATGGTGCAATTTCCACAAAATCCCCTTGCACAACACCAATCAATGTCTCTCAAAAAAATCATTGGTGGCCGAGATCAAAGACAAGGAGTCAAACCCTGATTCGGAATCTAATTCTGAAAATACTGGTAAATGACAGATCATTGACGCAGACCCCACTGCTATTGTTGCGACCGCAACAATTCAACTAGAAGAACCAACAGATCTTGAAGAGGGGGAGAGCCTTTTTCATTCACACATGTGGGTGAAGGGGACCCCACTGCATTTTATTGTTGATAGCAGAAGCCAAAAGAACCTCATCTTAGCAGAGATCGCCAAATAGTTGGGATTGTCGACAACACCACACCCACAGCCATACAACATCGGGTGGCTTCACCAAGGACGAGATCTCTGTGTCATAAAACAGTGTCAATTGTCATATAACATCCATCCCTTCAAGGATGAGGTATTATGTGATGTTTCCCCACTGGATGTCTGTGATCTCTTTGTCCATCCATATATGTGAAGATGCCATGTTGTTTATGAGTCTCGACCCCGCAGTTTCATTGTTTCTCTAGGGGGTCATATCTAAAGAATACCAGAGGTAGTTATGACTATTGTTCCAGTTAAACAGTGTCGCAAGGTAGTATCTCATATTGCAAAATTTAGCCCCTTCACAATCTATTCAAATGGGGAACAGAAGGACACCGAAGCCACTACAGCCGCACCCCAAGCACCTTCTTTCAAACAGAAGCAGGTCAACAAGGTTCCAAAAAAGTGCAAAGATTCCTTCTGCACACTGTCCTCTCGTGTAGCTCAACTTGTTGAAAATCCTCAACCTCAACAAGTTCATGACAGACTTCCAGAAACTGAGCAGCACGACGTCTCCAGCAAGGCAAGCAACTCACCAAGATGCAGATTCAGCAAACGCTTTTCCCTCTCCCCCGGGCACTCAACGCAATGGAGACCATTTATTCCTAAGGAGGGAGGATTGATCCAGGTGGATATCGGTTTTCCAACTGGCTCAAAGCAGTTTTCTGGCAATTTTGGCAATTTACTATTTTTAGCAATTTTAACTTCCAGGGCCATTTTGAGGACCTAAATGAAGGTTTTTCAGGATCTAGTTTCTCAACAATAGTCGAAGGCATGATTGAGCGCCCAAAATAAATCTCCTCGATGATACCTTTCCAATGGGCTATCATGTGCCTAAAATGGAGATTGTATGCAAAAGTTACGACCCCAGGAAGTTGATGTACTAACCTACCCAAATGGGGCCCACATGAATTTTGGCGCTTCATCTCCTAGGGCTAGGTTTTTGGATGTCTAGGGTTTTTGGCATTCCTGTTTATTGTAAAAATGACTTCAGAGCCTCATTGTAATCATCTTCTTGTGAATGTGAGTAGCCGTCACATCTCTTCTCAGAGATAAGCTACCACCATTCTAGCGAGTCTTTTACTCTATATTTTTACAGTCTCTGTACATTTATTTCATTAATAGAAATCGTGTATTACTGTATCTTTCTATTTATGGTTGCATCTCTGATACATTTTTTTTATATTATTAGATATTTGCGATATCGTTGTTCATTTCTTTATTATATCTCCGCTCTCATTTCGTGCTGAAAATAATCTGGATCAGTGATATCAGAGCAGCCTACTCTTCATCATTTTTTCAGTGCATGTCCTCGACGAGGTCCAATTATAGCAAGTTGAGTCTCAAGATTGTCTCTCTTGAAGACAATCACTCTTGCACACCCAAGAAACACTCAATGACAGAAGAAAATAAAAACAACGGAGCAGACGATCCTATCAATATGTTGCTTGAGCAAGCTCTCACGTGACAAAGGGATGAAATGATGGAGAATTTTTCCCACATCCTTCAACGCCTACCAATAGAAGCAGCTGCATATTCATCAAGCGGCCACTTTGGAGTTACCTCGCCTTTCAAGGTACAAGTTAATTTTGATATTCTTGTATTTGAATGACAGATAGATGCAGAAGCCCTAGAAAAATGGTTAACTCTGCTAGAAGGTTATTTCTCTGTTCACAATTTTTCCAACAAAGAAAAGATCACCTTCGCACTCCTTAAATATTTTCCTCATGTCAAACATTGGTGGGAAACTTACTGGGAGAAAATTTCCATAGAGGAGTCTAGAATATATGGGGTTGAGCCCACTTGGGATTTTTTTTGTGGATACAGTAAAGGAACAGTATTACCATGTTGGCAACTATGAATACCAATACATGAGATGGACCACACTCGGGCAACAGAGGGGCCAAGCAATTATAGAGTTCACCAATGCCTTCCATACTTTTTTCACCAAGCTAGGTAGCAAAGACTCCGAACGATATTTGTTTTTGAAATATAGTGGGGCTTTACATAGATACATCCAAACTGAAATGGATTTTCTGGACATCTCATCACTCGGTGCTACCTATTGATATGTTGTTAAACTCGAGAAGAAATTTAAGCACCAGAACAAACAAGAATTTTGGTATTCAAATCCGCAACAACCAAAGTATGACAAAGACAGCCCTAACAAACAGTCTCTTGAAAACCAATCCAAGCCACAGGGAAAGAAGGCTCACGGGAAGACAAAGAAGGACATTGGAAAATGGTGCAATTTCCACAAAATCCCCTGGCAAAACACCGATGAATGTCGCTCAAAAGTGTCATCGGTGGCCAAGATCAAAGACAAGGAGCTGACCCCTGATTCAGAATCTGATTTTGAAAATATTGGTAAAGGGCAGGTCTTTGACGCAGACCCCACTGCTATTGTCAGTACCACAACAATTCAACCAAAAGAACCAACAAATCCCAAAGAGGGGAAGTTCCTTTTTCATTCACAGATGTGGGTGAAGGGGAGCCCGCTGCATAGCGGAAGCCAGAAGAACCTCATCTCAGCAAAGGTCGATAATCAGTTGGGATTATCGACAACACCACACCCACATCCATATAACATTGGGTGGCTTCGCCAAGGATGAGATATCTGTGTCAGCCAACAATGTCGATTGTCATACGACATCTAGCCCTTCAAGGATGAGGTATTATGTGATGTTGCCCCACTAGATATCTGTGATGTTCTCTTGGGCCATCCATATATGTAGAGACATCATGTTGTTTATGAGTCTCGACCCCGCACTGTCATTGTTTCTCTAGAGGGTCATCTCTAAAGAATACTAGAGGTATTTTTTACTATTGTTCCACCTAAACAGTGCCGCAAGGTAGTATCTCATACTGAAAAATTTAGCTTCTTCCCAATCTGTTGAAAAGGGGAACAGAAGGACACTACAACCACTACAGCCTCGCCGCAAGCACCTTCTATCCAAAAGAAGTAGGTCGACAAGGTTGCAGCAAAGCACAAAGATTCCTTCTGCACATCGTCCTCTTGTGTAGTTCAAATTGTTGAAAATACTCAGCCTCAACAGGTTCGTGACAAACTTCCAGAAACTGAGAAGCGCAACGTCTCCAGCAAGGTAAGCAGCTCACCAAGATGCAGATTCAGCAAATGTTATTCCCTCTCCCCCGAGCACTCAATGCAATGAAGACCATTGCTTCCTAAGGAGGGAGGATTGATCCAAGTGGATATCGGTGGCCACCCACCTTTTCCAACTGGATCAAAACAGTTTTCTGGCAATTTTGACAATTTACTATTTTTAGCAGTTTTAACTTTCAGGGCCATTTTGACAGCCTAAATGAAGGTTTTCTGGGATCAATCTTCTCAATAATATTTGAAGGCATGATTGATCCCCCAAAATGAATCTCCTCAACGATACCTTTGCAACGGGCTATCATGCGCCTAAAACGGAGATCGTATGCAAAAGTTACGACCCTAGGAAGTTGATGTAGTAACTTACCCAAATGGGGCCCACATGACTTTTGGCGTTTCATCCCCTAGGGTTAGGTTTTTGGATGTCTAGGGTTTTTGGAATTCCTATTTATTGTAAAAAGGCCTTCAAAGCCTCATTGTAATCATCTTCTTGTGAATGCGAGTAGCCGTCACATTTCTTCTTAGAGATAAGTTGCCACCATTCTAGTGAGTCTTTCACTCTGTATTTTTACAGTCTCTGTACATTTATTTCATTAATAGAAATAATGTATTACTGTATATTTGTGTTTATGGTTTCATATCTGATACATTTCTATTATATTATTGGATATCTGCGATATCTCTGTGCATTTCTTTATTATATCTCTGCTCTCATTTCATGCTGAAAATAATCTGGATCAGTGGTATTAGAGCAGGCTTCTCTTGATCGGTTTTCCAGTGCATGTCCCCGACGAGGTCCGAGTATAGAAATTTGGGTTTCGAGCTTGTCTCTCTTGAATACAATCGCTCTTGCACACCCAAAAAACCCTCAATGGTGGAAGAAAAGAAAAATGACAAAGCAGACGATCCTATCAATATGTTTCTTGAGCAAGGTCTCACGCAACAGAGGGACGAAATGATGGATAATTTTTCCCACATCCTTCAACATTTGCTGATAGAAGGAGGCCCATCTTCATCAAGAAGCCACTTTGGAGGCACATCGCCTTTCAAGGTATAAGTTAATTTTGATATTCCTGTATTTGAATGACAGATAGATGTAGAAGCCCTAGAAAAATGGGTAACTCTGCTAGAAGGTTATTTCTCTGTTCACAATTTTTTCGACAAAGAAAATATCACCTTCGCACTCCTTAAATCTCTCCCTCATGTTAAACATTGGTGGGAAACTTATTGGGAGAAAATTTCCACAGAGGAGTCTGGAATATATGGGGCCGATCCCACTTGGGATTTTTTTGTGGATGCGGTAAAGGAACAATATTACCATGTTGGAAACTATGAGGACCAGTAAATGAGATGGACCACACTGTGGAAATAGAGGGGCCAAGTAGTTCCAGAGTTCACTAATGCCTTCCATACTTTGCACACTAATATGGGTATCAAAGACTTCGAACGACATTTGGTTCTGAAATATCATGGGGCTCTACACAGATACATCCAAACTGAAATGAATTTTCTAGACATCTCATCACTCGGTGCTGCCTATCGATATGCTATTAAAATCGAGTAGAAACTTAAGCACCAGAACAAACGAGAGTTATGGTCTACAAATCTGAAACAACCAAAGTATGAAAAAGACGAACCTAACAAATAGTCTCCTGAAAACGAGTCCAAGCCACCGAAAAAGAAGGGTCACGGGAAGACAAAGAAGGACACCGGAAAATGGTCCAATTTCCACAAAATCCCCTGGAACAACACCGATGAATGTCACTCAAAATAGTCATTGGTGGCCGAGATCAAAGACAAGGAGAGGAACCCTGATTCAGAATCTGATTTTGAAAATACTGGTAAAGGACAGATCATCGACGCAGACCCCACTGCTATTGTCGCGACCACAACAATTCAACCAAAAGAACCAACAGATCCTGAAGAGGGGGAGCATATTTTTCATTCACACATGTGGGTGAAGGGGACCCCGCTGCATTTTATTGTTGATAGCAGAAACCAGAAGAATGTCATCTCAGCAAAGGTTGTCAAACAGTTGGGATTGTCGACAACACCACACCCACATCCATACAACATTGGGTGGATTCGCCAATGAAGAGATCTTCATGTCAACCAACAACATCGATTGTCACACGACATCCTCCCTTCAAGGATGATGTATTATGTGATGTTGCCCCACTGGATGTCTGTGATGTTCTCTTGGGCCAGCCATATATGTGGAGACATCATGTTGTTTATGAGTCTCAACCCCGCAGTGTCATTGTTTCTCTAGGGGGTCATCTCTACAGAATACCAGAGGTAGTTCCGACTATTGTTCCACCTAAACAGTTCAAAAGGGGAACAAAAGGACACTGCAACCACTACAGCCTTGCCCCAAGAACCTTCTATTCAAAAGAATCAGGTCAACAAGGTTGCAGCAAAGTGCAAAGATTCCTTCTGCGCACTTTACTCTCATGTAGCTCAACTTGTTGAAAATACTCAGCTTCAACAGGTTCGTGACGGACTTCCACAAACTGAGCAACGTGACGTCTCCAACAAGGCAAGCAACTCACCAAGATGGAGATTCAGCAAACGCTTTTCTCTCTCCCCTGGGCACTCAATGCAATGGAGACCATTTCTTCCTAAGGAGGGAGGATTGATCCAAGTGGATATCAATGGCCACCCACCTTTTTCAACTGGCTCAAAACAGTTTTCTGACAATTTTGGCAATTTACTATTTTTAGCAGTTTTAACTTCTAGGGCCACTTTGAGGGCCTAAATGAAGTTTTTTCGGGATCGATATTCTCAAATATAGAGGAAGGCATGATTGAGCCCCAAAAATGAATCTCCTCGATGATACCTTTCCAACGGGATATCATGCGCCTAAAATGAAGATCATATGAAAAAGTTACGACCTCGGGAAGTTGATGTACTAACTTACCCAAACGGGGCCCACATGACTTTTGGCGCTTCATCTCTTAGGGTTAGGTTTTTGGATGTCTATGGTTTTGAGAATTCCTATTTATTGTAAAAATGCCTTCAGAGCCTCATTGTAATCATCTTCTTGTGAATGCGAGTAGCTGTCACATCTCTTCTCAGAGATAAGTTGCCACCATTCTAGCAAGTCTTTCACTCTGTATTTTTACAGTCTCTGTACATTTATTTCATTAATAGAAATCGTGTATTACTATATCTCTATGTTTATGGTTGCATCTCTGATACATTTATGTTATATTATTGGATATCTGTGATATCTCTGTGCATTTATTTATTATATCTCCACTCTCATTTCGTGCCGAAAATAATTCGAATCACAAAAAATGATTCCTTAGAAAAATTTATCTTTCCTCTACAACTCTAATTTTGCAACATCATTTCCCTTATAGAAAGAGACACTAAACTTTGATTTTAAAAAAATAGTATGCTCAAAACTATGCTAGAAAAATAAGAAAATTCCTATCTACCTATCCTAACATATTCAATATGTAAACTGCTAGGTGTTGAGACCTCAAAACACCCTTTGAATTATCAGATATTTCAATGGGTACCACTTTATCTTTTATCTCCTTTGTTATTGGTTTAGCTTGCTTGCATTTTTTATTTTATGCTTTCTTTTCTAGTTCGGCTTAGTTAGTTGTATTTAATCTTGAAGACGGGATTATCCAAAATGGAAGAACACATCTAATTTCCAAATTGAAGTAGAAAAGGGTTGGGACTTGAGAATTTTCATAAAAAAAGACAAAAACCCATTAAAAACTTGTTTTTCCTCGATCCCCGATAGACGATTATGTTGATCATATATAGTGCATTGCGTGTCAATGAAATCTTCCTGTGAACTTGGAAATATATGAAATATTTTTCCAATCACCAATGTACATTGTTCATTGGTGTCAACCAATGTACATTGTTCATTGGTGTCAACCAATGACTCTTGTAAGAGCATGGAAAGAATATAAACCTCATTAATGACGATCAAATCCAAAGAGCTTGAAAAATCCTCGGTCATCTGATAATAACGCTCAACTAACCTAGACCATTAGTTGATAAAGACGAGATTCATTTGATTTTGGCAAGTCAAGCGTCCATGTCACATGGAAAACATGAGTTTCATATTGCTACATCACCCACCACGTGAATTTTCGTACCTGCCATGTCACACAAATGTGTCACCCAATTATTTTTTACGATTGTGTATATGCCAATTCAAGGCATTTGGTATCTAAGAAATGGTAAGTTTTAATGTTAATGTCTCTCATTGTAACAATTAAGCATTTAAATTGAAAAATTGTTGTGATTCTTAGATAACGTGGATGAATTATAGATTGATTGATGTTGTTTCCTTGCAAAAAATGCCTCCGCGAAGACCTACTACCCATCAGTCTCCAAAAACGCCCAAGGGGAAAAGTGCTCAGCTAAGAAAAGCATCAAACCCAACTCATACTAAAGGAATAGATCATACACCCAAAGTGGAGCCCATAATTTGAGTTCTGCTGAAGAAGATCTTCAGACAACCTCCATTATACAAGGACACAGAACCAAGCATCGAGTCCAAGGTACCGCTACCTTCTTGGAATGACTTATTCAATAAAATTAAGCTCTCAAACTACCCATAGTTCACACCTCATAGTAACCTAGATATTAGAGCCATAGACGACCATGTTTTCCCAAACATAGGTCGTTCTCTGTTGCACATGGTGGTTGTTAGGTCCCCTATTTTTCCCTATGTAGAATCTTTAGAGTGGATTATTAGTCACACAGATGCATTAAAATGTTTAATCAGTGATGAACAAGGGAAGTGTGTGGGAATTTTCTTACCAGTAGAGGTTAATAAATATTACAAACCCCGGGAACCAAAATTCAAATTGAGCATTGACTTCTTGGTAGAATTTCATTTCAATCACGATGCCAAAAAACTAGTGGCATACTAGTGTAAAGAGGACAAGAAGTTCATCAACCTAACTTCAAGATGGTATGGAGTGACAAACTTAAGAGAACCCTACATGTACCTAATGGCCTTGCTTTGTATATTGTATGGTGAAAATGGTTGTTCCAAGTTCACTAAAGCCTGGATTCCTTTAGCTTACATTGTGGCAATATCAAGAGGTATCTTTAATTAGGGTGGTGTTATATCTAAGCAACTTAGTACTAGAATAGACCAAGCTCATAACCATGAACCAGGAGATGTTCCTTCATTCTACATGGCCTTTTACCTATTGGATTTGGTTTTTGCAAGAAATGTGTTTCCATAAATAAATTTGAGTTGGCACATGTCTTAAATCCTTGTGCACATTTACTTTAGTATTTAATGGGAGAACATGTATAATAAATCATATCCTATGATATTTGACTTGTTCCTGGCCAAATTATACTTCTTCATCTTTCACCAAGAATTTCCATGGCGTTCAAAACAAGCCAAAAACATCATATCCCAAATTGGAAATTGGTACCTGGAATAAAAATGCACCTACTTCAAGATTTTTGGAGCAACAAGGGCCCCACACTTATTTCCATCTTATGTATTAGAAAGATTGGCCTTAGGGGAAATCTTTTACCAGACCATCCTACAAGGGTTCAATGAATCTATTGTCAAAGATAAAAAGAGGGTTTTTATCCCTTATGGATTTCAGTTGGGATACTACTTTAACAAGGATACCACATAAGAAAAACAAGAAGGTTTGAACCACTTGGAATAAATGTTTAGAACTAGTAGATACTGCAAGCATGACCTGAAATTTTTATGGGTAAATCATGTTAAACAAGTAATGGTGTATTGGCCCTATGCTCATGACAAGTTTGAAGATGAGGTCTTTACAGAAAATGCTCATAGTCGGTATGAGGTCATCCAAAGAAAACTCTAGCCTAACATGACTACCTTTAAAGCTCTATCTATGGATGAATAGGTAGAGCTCATCAATTAAACTGTCAAGGTTGTTATACGAAAACAAAAAACTAAAAGGGAAATCAAGGAAGCTAGAAGAGGTGAAGAAGCAAGACTCAAGGGATAGGTCGAAAGGACATCTCACAAGGCAAAGAAAGACATGGAAGTAGAGGAGTTGGGGAAGAAACAAAAAGTTGAAGAAGAGTTGAAAAAGAAAGAATAAGAGTAGACCCCTCAAGGGGAATTAACACAAGGGGGGATCAACACACAACCAGAATTGGATATAGAGAAGATGCAAGGAGGTCAACCAAAACCAATAGTATCATTCGAGGCATTGAAAGAGGTGTATGTCACAGGGATGTTTTCTACTACAATTGTGGACCTAACAATGTTGGATGATGATGATCATGATGTAGACACGGTGAAGGTCCCAATTCTAGATGAGTCTAATCCAAATAAAGGAAGCTCGCTTTCATTAGAGCCACAACCAAAGGGAACATACTTAGCAATAAATATAGTTGAGAAATTCCTGACATTAGATGAAAGAGGGCCACAACCACTCAAGGAAGAAAAGACACAAGAGAATGATGTTGGAACTGAGGAGGAAGAACAAAATACAGATAACACAAATCCTGAGCAAGAGAAAGATGAAACAAAAGGAAAACATGAACAACAACAAGGAAATGTGATCAGTGAGAGAGAGAAAATAGAGGAGCAGACTATTTCTCCAACAAATGAAGAAATGACTGCAGATCCATAAGTTACTTATTTTCTTGAGGAAAGGACACAACAGGAAATGTCGATATAAAATAGACTAGAGGATACCTCAGTTCCTGAGCAAACATTGACATGGTTACAAAAGTAGGACCTGAGAAAACTAGTAAGAAAAACTAACCTCCTAAAGAACCCAGAACTGAGAAAACAATTGATAAGGGGACAAAGGAGTTGGGAGGACTAATATAAGCAACATATAAAGACAAAAACCCAATCCTGGAACATTTTCATACCCCGGGGAACATGGGAAATATGTTGGCATGGAGGGATCAACAAATACCAGAACCATTCGACGAAGTTGCTTACATTGAGGCCATAACTTATGACAAGAAAAGGAAATTGCTGGTAAGAAGGACACAAAGGAAAATAAAGATAACTTTAGACAATACCATAGTTATGACCACTAAGGAAATCTTGTTGCATGAAAAAAAGGCTAAAGTTAGTGAATTGTTAGGTGTATGGGTAGCCATATCTCATGTTACCATTGACTGATCCAAATAAGATGAGAGGGAGGATGTCGCCATGAGAAAAGAATCAAAATCTCTTAGACATCAAGTGGATTACTATAAGGATACCACACATGCAATGATGATCCTAAGAGAAGAGTTTTTAGAGGAACATGGAATATATAAGTTGGTCATAGATGCCTTTATGGAAAAATATATAATCTATCAAGAGGAAACCATGTTGTAATTTGTAGCACATAAGGAAATGCTAAAGTGGGATGAGAGAGCACACAAAACCTTGAACTAGATCTAGTACATCAAATAAATTCAGAAAGGTCGAGGAGAGGAAGAGGACAGTATACGAATGCTCACTGATGAAAGCATGGAAATGATATAGAGGGAAACATAGTATTGGGTTCAATTCGTTGTTGAACCAAAGAAAAATATGTAGGAAAGGTGGGATGAATTCCTCAAGAGTTGGAGGAAAATTGATAAGAAAATGACATAATTATAGTTTCCCAAGTTCAGATCGCCAAAATATTTTCATGACGTCCATGACATAATGAAGCAGCTCATAGATAGTGACCAGAAGTATGAGTCGAACATGCACCAAATTACCATCTTGGAACAAGGGAAAGTTAAAAGGTTTATGGAAGACACCATCAAGACAACTGTCATTCTAGAGCGTGTGGCCACCAAGGTGGACAAGTATAGACATTGCATTGGAGAGATGATGGAAATGATTAGCGTACGTATGGACCAACATCACTTCCCTTGCATGCACACGTGTGAGGACCTCTTCTCCTAGTGGGTAAAGTATGACAAGGTGAATCTATTGGATTAGTTACTTGATGTGTGAGGAATATCTAGGAGAAAACACGTGGATGAGTCCACATTTATTTATTTATTTTCTTAGACTAGCATTAGTACTATTTTTAGATAGTTTAATTTTTGATAAATAAGAGAATTGACCATTCATTCAAGCTCAACGGTTTTTTGTAAGAAACTTTTGGATTGATGCAAGTGAAAACTATTTTTCAAAATTAATTCAGAAGCTTGGACGGATCCAAGACCTTTTACCAAATCTTTGTTTGTCATCTTATCAGTGGATTGTTCTTCATTTTTATTGAAAGCTACATGCATCTAGTAAGATCTTTATTTTTTCTAGTTATATTGATTGGTTAAGAAATTACTAGATAAAGTTTGGTGAAATCTAATGTTATTTAATTCTTTGTGTTATGTAAACTGAGAAAAGTTCAGAATTAATTTACGTTTCTCGTTCCTCGTATATTTCTGCATGCATGTTATTTATTGATGTTCCTTATCTATATCTGGTGATTGATAAATTTCATTTGGTATTAGTACTAGAGTGATTTAATTTCATATATTACTTTCCTACTGATGCTAAGGATTATCTTGGGCACAAATTTTCCCAACAAATCTATTTCCTTTTTATTCGTGTTCCCCTTTATAATAGAATAGAAAACAAATTAAAAAAAAGAAGAGAAAAGTTAATCATATAGTTCAAGGAACACATTTAAAACAAAACACACAATCATTAAATCTCATCGAATGACTGTCGGACCATTAATCTGGAGGATCACACCATTCCAAATGGGGAAGAGTCTAATTGGGCCTTGTCCTTGGGTGTGATCCCTATTGTTGAGTCAAATGGAATCCAACCCCCTCAATACTACGTAAAGTCATACTTCTAATGCAACCATGTAAGCATCTCATCAAGGCTTACATTTATTTCCTTGAGTTTGATTATGAACCAAAACAAGGACGATAGCAATAACACTAGTGAACAAGTTGGTATCTCATCCAATGTGATTCTGAAAAATAAACCTACAACTCTTCAGTGACATAATGATGGATCTCTAAATGTATGGTCCATCCAAGATTAGATTTGATCATACCAATCAACATCCTTCTATTTTTTGTAGATATTTTAGAGCCATCAACATGGTCATCCATTGAATATATGGTTGTATCTAATGGTTCCTCTTGCTCCACTTTCTCTTCTTCTTCCTCAAACGGAAGCAATGACTTATTTCAATCATATTGAGGAGGCTTGAAAGAAAAAATATCCTCATGAATTTATTTATGCACATCACATGTGAACTAATCCTCAAGACAAATTGTGTCATTGAAATGAAAAAAATTAGGAATTCTCTCACCTTTTCCTTCATTCGATGGTCCCTCACAAGCATGAATATCATAACCTGTTTATCTACTAAGAGGAACTAAAAATGCATATTTGGAATTTTGATTTTCTTCTTCATCAAAGAGAACTATTGGCTTTATGTAATCGCTCACAGAATACTTATGAGCTTAATCAAACATGCATTGGCCATTATAATAGATTCG
>ML783029.1:222148-248733 GCA_009831015.1 Picea engelmannii
AATACTTATGAGCTTAATCAAACATGCATTGGCCATTATAATAGATTCGGTCTTTGGACCAATAAAATACATCCACCCCCTCATATTTTTTTTCATCTAATTGTTCTTTTAATGATTGTTCTATCTTAGAAAAATCAAATAAAGAACAAGTAAGGTTGTGACAACTAATTTAAGATACCATATTTTTTTAGGAGAAGAAAGAGACGTAGCCTCTTGATACATTTCTTATGCAACAATTCCTTCCTTCAGGAGATTATTTTGAAATAAGACTTCTTGAAAATCAAGAGCTCAAATTTATTCTTACATATATTCTTCTTTTATTGGCTTCTTGGAGTGAGGTAGGTTTGACCAAGGAGAAAACGTAGCTTCGGTGTAATGAAGATCATGGCCACTTACCATGTCATTTGTGGCAACAAATAATGTTGCAACCTCCTCATATTCACTTTGATGAGATTGTTGTTACGTATGTTCTTCTTCATGATGCCCCATGATAAATGATGGTTTCTAGAAGTCATGTAGAATAATCTCTTGCTATGTGTACTTGTTATCCTTCATCTTTGATATTAGTGGGATGAGCTTCTTCACAATAACATTTAGCAATAGATACTTCTTAAAATTCTATATAACTACTCTCCAAAGTATACTTAGCTTTAGAAGGAGGAAATCTACGACAACATCTTAACATTGTTCAACTTCTTGAAGTTGTTCGATGAGGAAAAAAATTTGACTCCTTAACTCCTCATACTTATAATGTCTTTGAAGTTCCTTGACCTCTTCTTGAAGAAATTGGATCACAACCAAAATTTCATTACACCATTCTTCAAATAGATTTGATTACTTAAACAAGAGGAATAATTCATAAGATTTTTTTTTAATCCTAGATTTTTCTAATGTGCAGTCACAAAAAAGTGTGGAGTTGCTAGGTGAATTATGTTGGCTTCATAGAATTATAATGTAACTTGTAACCCTAGAGTAATTTGTTTTTGGTAGCACCACATCTCACCTCCCTTGCAGAGATGAAAAATTATTTCTTGATCATTCTATCCAAGAAGAAATTATCTCCCTAGAAACTAAGCCATTTGGGATGTCATCTCTCGAGATGTTCATCTTCGGATAGGAATGATACTAGGGCATACACAATCCACTTTAGGTCTCATTTTGGCTCTTGGAACAAAGGGGTTAACCCTCTCTAAACCTCAGATGGAACTACCCACTATCACCTCTACAAATTACAATGCCTTTTATCTATATCAAATTTGGATTTTACATATTTCATTGAAGCTCTTATACTTTAGGTTTTGCAATGAGCTAAAAAAGGGAAAAAATGGTTCTTGAAGTATTGGTCATAAAATAGGGGGTAAGAGAGAAAGGGGCCCAATTTTTCAAGAAAAGAAAGAAACATAAAACTTCTTGGAAACCCTTCCCACAAGACACCCTTATCCCAAACTACAAGGCATTTATCAAACACTAGTGGGAGATGCAAAAGATTTAAATGAAAACTTAGATATAAAAATTTCAAGGAGGGTGGAAAACCCATTCATTCATAATTAATCTCATACATAAATAGATCTATGAAATCCGGAGAGGGTGGAAGTCTATCTATTCACAAAGATTGGAGAGGAATATGTGTTGGGATCTCCAAGGAATAGTCCAACCATGCATGAAATTTTATTACAATAGAAAATTTCCAATTGATTAAAGGGTTAATTTATTTGAATCCTCCATAAAAACGCTTTCATGTGTTTTTATAATTCTCATAGACACAAAAATACATGGGAAAAGGGGAGAGCCACAAAATGCCTTCAATACATTGCATCAACTAGATAAAGAATATATCAACACTACAAGGAAAACACCTTCTTGCAAAGTTTTCTTTGGAACCTCTCTAAAAAAATTATCCCTTAGTTGTTTATAGTGGAGGTTGTTAGTGGAGGCGAGAATACCAAGGTTTTTGCGAAGGTTTTCTTTGTTGGTGCGCATTTCAAGAATATACGCACCGGTGCACATCAAAACATACCGCACCAGTGCTAAAATGTTCAAACACATCGGCACTATTCATAGCAGAGGTTGTTAGTAGACGCAAGCGGTTGGAATTTTTTGCAGACAATCTTGTTCATTGTGCCTATACATTACATCCACCCTAGTGCTCAACTAAAACATAACACACTAGTGCGTAGATGTTCAAACACACCATCATAAGTTATAAAAGATAACAAGAATTGATCAAAGTGCATCGGTACCATTAAATCTTATATAATAGTGTGTATAAATTTTCTGATGGTGCACCGTGGTATGGGTAAATAAAAATAAATTACCAGACCAATTTTCATTGTGATACCTCATCCAATGATCTAGGAGGATCTGGAACACTCACAAAGGTGTAGGAGGATATTGAAAGCTCACAGAGGTCTAGAAGGATTCATAAATTCTCAAAATTAAATCATCCCAAATTATCTCAAAAGTGTCATCAATGCGTATAGCTCAACGATAACTTTCCAACTGCGCAAAAATCGCCTCAAATGGAGTTCGTATGCAAAAGTTATGGATGGTCAAAGTTTGGGTCAAACCAGGGAAAAAAGGAAAAAGTCAATAGGGTCAAAGGTGACATGTGTCACCACTGCAAGGGTTAAACATGGTGCAATCGTACAGGATGTACAGTGATGACGTGGTGACCTCATATGGTGACACATGGAATGCAGGTGACGTGGCATGACAAGTTGGCAAGGTGACTTGGAAATCCGTACATATAGTTGGCACCAGTTATTGATTGACACATGGCATAGGGAAGCCAATAAGAAAATGCCACGTGGAATTCCCTCATTGTCATATTATGGTTAATGGTTATCAACCTGTGACCTCCCAAGACCTTACTGAAGCTCCATTACCATTGCACCACACATATGTTTCTTAACCATATGTGTTGGCAATAATATTTAACCTTGGTTAAAGGTTTATCCGATGGAGAAAAGGATCGAGGACCTATCCCTCAACCCATTGTATGAGGTTATATGTATTTCAATACGACCACACCTATATTCGCATGGAGGGGTATTAAAAAACTTGGTTATAAACCATATATATACCATATATTATAACAAAGAACTCACCACCAACAATGGATGGGATCGTGCAGGATGGAACTTGTGACCTCCCCAATATAGTGCCATGCCTTAACCATTACACCAAAGGTGCCTCTTGTTAAGGCATGCCCACTAACTTATACTTGACCCCTACCTAAAATTCTCGATGGAATTTAAGGGGACCACTCTCTATTTAATGGCACGTGGACCAAGACATATAATCATTATTATGAAAAATACAGTTTCTAAGTTCATGCCCGAAGGTAATTATACTTGGAGGTTGCACCGTAAAGCATGCCACGGGGTTTTGACACGGAATTTTATGAACTTTATACTCATTTTTATCCAATTTTTGTAAGAAACTCGATGGCATACTTTGTTTTTGAGTTTTAGAAACATGTAAAATGATCATTGTAAAACACAAGCATTTGAACATTAATAAAGAGGTCTCTATTGGAAGCGGACCTGGAGACATAGCCCAAATTGGGTGAACTCCATTATCAAACTTATGTCTGTGAATTAAATATTGTTGTTCTAGTTCCACTCAATTATTTGCAAGTTGTTTATCATTACAGTGTATTTGGATAGATAAGTATTTCACATGTAAATTGCAAATGGTCAAATGATCATTTTTATTTCGAAGATCGAGTAGATGTTATTATGTTTTTAAAGATTAATAAGAATCTAAGGATTTTTTGGATCAAGCTGGTATTAGAGCAGGTTTGACAAGTTTTTGTGAGTGAATGCTTACAAGGTCTAAATCCATGCGAGGAGAAGGCAAAATGATCCAAATTTTAGGGGGTATATGGTCTAAATTCGGATGCAAAAGTTATAAATCTATAAAGCTAATATATTTCCCATGTGGATCAAGGATATTCCCACCTCATCATTAATTAATTTGGCTAACAAGTTGCCCATATGGGTCAAAGAGTCCCACCTCTCAATTACTGTATTGGGTTTTATTTTCCAATACTCAGTTAGTTGGGTAGTTAGATCTATTATTATAATAATAGAGACTCATTTAATGAGCTCTTTCTATTATTGTATCGGGTTTTATTTTCCACTACTTAGCTATTTGGGTAGTTAGATCTATTATACTAATAATAGAGACTCATTTAATGAACTCTTTTTGACTTTGTCCAATGGACCATTTTGTAATTCTATATAAAGGCCTAACAAGCCTTCTTATAATATCAAGTTACTCATTTTGGCTTCTCTCATATTTTCTACTGTTGATTGTGAGATTAATTAGCTCTGAATGATTTACTAGTAATTAGTTTTAGAGGTGAGGATCCTCTTTGAGCCTCACCTCCCGAGTACTTCATTCAAATGTTTTTTTCCATGCTTCTTTTGATGCAATATTGGCATGTCTAAGCTCCTCCTCTCTTGGCATTCAAGCCATCCAGATCTCAACCCCCGAAATCTGGATCAGTGGTATCAGAGCAGGTACACTCTCCATCGAGATAAGGTTTTGAAGCATGTTGTGGGTTCAAACATTTTCAGCAATCACAAACCTCCTTTTGGTACTATCAAAATCGATTTTTTGGACCATACACTATAAGAATCACAGTTGGTCCACATGCACTACATGGCATTTTTTTTAACCCTCAAATCTTCGTTCACCATTACAAGGAGAACCATACATGGATTCACTACATCCATACATGGATTCACTACATCTATACATGGATCCACTACATCCATTGGTTTGCAACATTTTCAACAAATTTGTAGGGTGTCCATGTTGTCCATGGAGGTTCCACAACCTCTAGAACAACCCATGCTACTCTACAAACCCTTGGAATCCTTTGTATCCCTCTACACTCATCCAACTTCAAAGAGGTGTTGCGACCTCTACAAAAAATTTCAGAGGCTCTACCATAGCTCATTCGAAATATATCTTCAATATCTCAAATGGGTATTTCATGAAATCTCATTTGGCTTCCTGGTTTGAGAGATATCATCGATTGAATCTCAGCATGTATTTGACCCAATGAGGCCATGCATGCCACCATCTTCAACGGTCATTTTCTCCTTTCTAAGGAAACTACAAAAGAAGTTCCACATATGGATGGAAACATATTTTCAAGATCTTAAATGGGTATTTCGCAGAATTTCATTTCGTTGTCTGGTTTATGAGATATATTTTTTTGAAGCAACACATGTTTGTAACCAACATGGTCGTGCACCCTTCAAATTTGGCATTGTTTTTCTCACTCCATGGGCCACCGCAGAACAAGTTACATATACCGATGGAAATATATCTTTAGTAGCTCAAATGGGTCTTCGACAAAATTGGATTTCATCACATGTAGCATAAGTTATGAATAAATTTGTAGAAGGAGATTAAAAGCCTCCAAAGTCATGAGTTTTCCATTTTTATTAATGTAAACGGTTATGGGTCAACCACACAAAACCCTTCCCTTCATTGGGAATTAGAACATTCTACTCATGGGTCTCTTTGTAGCATGGGTGAAATGATGGGGACCATCATTTTTTAAGAGGGGGGGGGGGAATGATCCAAATTTTAGGGGGTATATGGTCTAAATTTGGATGAAAAAGTCATAAAGCTATAAAGTTAATAGATTTCCCATGTGGATCAAGGAGATTATGACCTCCTCATTAATTAATTGGGCTAACAAGTTTCCCATATGGTTCAAAGAGAGTCCCACCTCTCCATTATTGTATTGGGTTTTATTTTTCACTACTTAGTTAGTTGGGCAGTTAGATCTATTATTATAATAATAGAGACTCATTTAATGAGATTTTTTCCATTATTGTATAGGGTTTTATTTTCCACTACTTAGTTATTTCGGTAGTTTGATCTATTATACTAATAATAGAGACTCATTTAATTAACTCTTTTTTATGTTGTCCAATGGACCATTTTGTAATGCTATATAAAGGCCTAGCAAGCCTTCTCATAATATCAAGTTACTCATTTTGGCTTCTCTCATATTTCCTATTGCTCATTGTGAGATTAATTAGCTCTAAGTGATTTACTAGTAATTAGTTTTAGAGGTGAGGCTCGTCTTTGAGTCTCACCTCCTGAGTACTTCATTTAAATGTTTTGTTTCTATGCTTATTTTCATGCAAGATTGGCACGTCTAAGCTCCTCCTCTCTCGGCATTCAAGCCATCCAAATCTTATCCCCCGAGATCCGGATCAAAAACTTGCAAGTCAAAATCCAGAGATTGGTTCAAGAAGTTTCACTCGTCAAATAGAAATGACTTCATCGATAAAACTGGGTCCTTAAAACTCCAAAGATGATTTCTTCAAGGATTTTAATTTAATGAAACTCGTGGTGGAAGAAATGTACAAGGGTCAAGAGAAGGCCAATGAGGGAGGAACATCAGAGAAAGTTGAACCAGTCAAAGAGGAAGGAGGAGGTAATGAAGGTGGTCCTTGAGAACCCTCCTCACCATCATCCTCATCATCATCTTCTTCTGAGGGAAGTAAACATTCTTCACATAAAAAGAATCCCTCTAAGAAGTCTGATGATAATTTGTCTTTATTAAAATTGGATGTCAAGTTCGAATTGCCGATCTATGATGGAGAATTGAATGCTAAGAAATTGGACAACTTGATCAAACAAATAGAGGTATATTCTAGGGTTCAAAAGATCATGGACGACACTGCAAAGATACAACTAGTTGTTCTTTGACTAAGTGGCACAACCTTAATATGGTGGGAGAGTAAGACACAAGTTGATATTGTTCAAAATGGTAAATTAATCTCCTCTTGGGATAAGTTTACTAAGGCCATAAGAAAACAATTTTATTTTCTAGTTTATACACAAATGACAAATATAGAATGGCAGCATCTAAGGCAAGGTAAAGGCCAAAATATTCAAGCATATACACAATAATTCAAGAAGAAGGAACTATCCTTAGGAATTCCATTGTATACCCATGAAAATGTTCTAAAGAGTATTGGTGGCATGCACTCATATCTTCATCACACTGTTCTAATGTTTAACCCTACTAACATTGATAAAGTATTGGTACAAGCTAATCATCTTGAGTCTAGTAAGGGTAAGCATGTGATTGAAGATAAGAATCCATACAAGTTTGAAAATAAATCAAAAGGAAAATGGAAGAGTAAGAAGTAAAATACAGTAAAACAAGCTGAAGGAAGACCTACATGTTCTCACTATAAGAAAAAGGGACATGAGGAATCACAGTGTTGGAATATACATCCATAATTATGACCGAAGAAGTTCAAGGATAAAGGGAAGAAGAATATTGTTGCATCAACTCAACAGGATCTAGGATCATATTCCGAGGATGAATCTAATATTGTGGCCATATGAAGCAAAGGTATATCTACTATCAATTCTAATTCTTCTGTTCAATCTTCCAAATTGGAAAGTGATACTGATCAAAAGAAAAGATGCAAGATTTTTCATGTCAGAGTTATAGTCAAGCATACAAAGGTATATACTTTATTCGACGGTGGATCTCAAGTTAACTTAATATCTGAAGAAATTGTTAAGAAGATAGGTTTGAAGATGACACCTCATAAAAATCCATATCCATTAGGATTGGTATGTGACGATGCTAAGTTGCAGGTGACGAAACAGTGTAAGATCATATTTGCAATTACAACTAAGTTCTTTGACGAGGTTGAGTTGGATGTTGTGCCTCTTGAAATTTGTGGAATTGTTTTGGGTAGTCCATATCTATTTGACAGGAAAGCCATATTTTACCGTGAAGAGAATACATATCATATTTTCAAGGATGGGGTTGAATTTATTTTCAGATCTCATCGAATCAAAACTAATGTTTCTTTAGTAAGCACAGGGAAAATGAAACGAATCGTGAGTGAAAGTAAATCTTTTGTTCTCATGATAGGAAATTGAAAGAAGACAATATAATAGATTCTTTATCAGGGTGTGATCCAGATCATAAACAGAAATTGGTCAAAATCATATCTAACTATGATGAGTTATTTTAGGAACCTATAGGGTTGCCTCCTAAGAGGGAGGTTGAACATGAAATCTATTTGTAGCAGGATGCTCCTCTTATGAACATTAGGATGTATAGGTAATCAATGATTGTGAATGCATAAATTAAGAAGCAATTTTAGGAGTTGATCGATAAAGGAATCATCAGGAAAAGCTCCTCTCTGTGTGATTCTCCTATTGTATTAATTCCAAAGAAAGATGGAACGTGGAGGATGTGTATTGACTTCCAAGCCTTGAACAATATTATGGTAAAAAACCATTATCCTCTTCCCAAAATTGATGACTTATTGGATCAATGAAAGAATGTTGTTTATTTCACTAAGTTGGACTTGAAAATTGGTTACCATCAAATCAAAATTTCAGAAGGTGACATGGAAAACTTCTTTCAAGAAAAAGAAAGGATTATGTGAGTGGTTAGCTATGCCATTTGGGTTATGTAATGCACCTGCGACGTTTATAAGGGTAATGAATGATGTGTTTAGGCCTTATATATATATGATTTTGCCATCGTCTACTTAGATGATATATTGATCTTTAGTCGAATATAGGAAGATCATATTATACATGTCAATACAGTCTTTGAACTCTTGAATAAGGAGAAGCTATATATTAAAATGTCTAAATGTGACTTTGGAAACACTTATCTGGTATATTTGGGATATATTGTAGGAAATGGTCAGCTAAAGATAGATCTCACAAATTGTAGAAGTCATTGTGAATTGGCCCAAGCCAAATAATTCCACAGAATTCAGAAGCTTCTTAGGATCAGTACAATACTGGAGAAAATTCATTGCTAAAGGTATTTTGTTGAGCACTCAACACACCCTAAAAAAAGATTTTGTCAATTTTCTACTTTTTTGGGTACCACTTGATCTTCTGTACTTTCTGATTCGATTTCCTTTTTTGAAAAAATGTTTTGTCTTTGTTTATTTCCATGATTCTCATCACCTATTCAGGTTTTCTTGAAATTATGAAACTTCATGACTAAAAACACCATAAACACCTGAATAAAGAATCAACAGCCAAACACTTCACCGAACATGATCAGGATCTGTGTTGGAAGAAATTCAAAGAAGGAAAAGAACCACTCGAAAAATCTTAGTTGTCGAGCGTCGATCTCCATCGAAATTGAAAAAAAGAATTTTTTTTGTGTGTCAAGTCTTGCATAAGAATATCGTTGATGGACGATTCCCCTTTGGCATCGGTAAAAGAGGAGGGGCACAAACGTTAACGAGGAGAGAAAAGATATTGTCGATGGTTGATGCCCCGACACGCTTCATCGGTACCGGGGAAAACCTAGAAGGATAATCACCAACATTTTGACCATGATAAAAGTTATCCCCGATCTTCAATCCCCGATGCATTTTTGGCATCGAGACTTTTTCAAGGGAGTCGATCCGAAAGCACTTTGATAGGTTTATCGTCGATCACCGACCCTGAATAATTTTTCGACATCGAAAAGATAAGGTTTGTTTTAGAATGAATAACTTAAGGAAAGTCCCAACTCCGATTAATACACGCAAATTAAGTCATCGGTCTTCAATGCCACATGTCTTTACCATATTGGAGAGTCGTACGGTCTAGTTTTACCCCGATTCATTTTTGGTTCCCTAGCTCCGAGTCACACCTCTGAGCCATATTTTCCACGTTAGTATTGTATGGTCAGATCATTCAGCATCAAAGCCTTTTACAGGAGAACATCAATGAAAACGTTGATAGAACATCCCCGATCCCTGATCCACCCACTGAGAGAGCGACATAATGGGATGATTTAGCATTTGATACGATCAGATTTTGAGCATTTAAGGAGCTAATTAATACAAAATCACGCATTAGTTGCTACCTTGTGCGCCAATCAAAACAGCTGTTTAAAATTATCGATAGACCACATCACCACCCACTCCTCCACCGTCAACCCATGATGAATTTAAGTTCTAGAGTTTCGGTGGAAGATTTGTTACAATTTCACTCATAACCCGAATTGAATGGTTGATGCGACACGGTAAGATCTTCCATGTTTAAATTCTCTTGAGCCATTGTAAATGAAATCATTCTACGCATAAGAGAATCCTGGAGCATCTGAAGGAGCAACACGAGCAACTCGAAGGCTGTATTGATCCCATGATTGCCAAAATAACCAGGTTTTAACAAGATTTAGAGGTATGTATACGAGTCTGTAATTTTTTTGGCTGTAATTCATATGTTTTTAGCCATTTTTTGTTTTACACAGTCTTTGAAATTTTATTTTAGTTGTAGGAACAATGCCGCCAAGAAATCCAACCACCATATGATCGTCGAGGGCACCAAAGATGAAAGAACCAGAGGTAGGCGAAGGCTCTTCTCCAGGGGCCGCAAAACAATTGCAATACACTCTAAGGTTGGACCCTGTCATTAAGATAGCAATGAAGAAGGTTTTCATCTAGCCTTCTGCCTTTGGAGATACAGAGGCAAGCACAGGGTCTAAGATGTCGCACCCACATTGGGGGGATCTCTTTAATAGGATCAATCGAGAGGAGTACCTAGAATATGTCCCACATAGTGATCCAGACTTAAGGGTACTCGACGACCAGGTATTTTTGAACATCCGACGGTCATACCTACATATGGTGGCAAGAAGAACCCTCATTTTTCCCTGCATAGAAGTTCTAAAGTGGTTCATCAACCACACAGACACACAGAAATGTTTAATCAATGATAACAATGGTGGTTGTGTCAGAGTGTTCCTTCTAGTAGAAGTTCAGAAATACTAAAAAATCAGAGACCCCGAGGAGCGTCTAAACACAGACTTCGTCGTGAAGTTCTACGAACACCATGACACCAGTCAATTGATGGCCTCATAGTGGAGGGAGGACAAGAATTTTACCAACCATAGTACTGGCTGGTATGGGACAACTAACTTAAGGGAGCCTTATGTATATTTGATGGCTATCATCTGTCGATTATATGGAGAGAAAGATTGATCTAGGTTTTCAAAGGCATGGATTCCTTTGGCATACACAATTGTGATTGTTGGGTGCAACTTCAACTAGGGAGCAATAATATCCAAAATGAGCATTTTTGTGCAGCAGGCCTAGGCACCTAAGGAAGAGGAAGCACCAACGTTTTACATGGATTCATACTTTCTCGATGTCATATGCGCCATAAACGTCTTCCCCGACATGAATCTGAGCTGGCATGCTGCAGAACTCTGGATCCACGTCTACTTCAGTGTGCTATGGGAAAAAAAATATAAGAAGTCCTACTCTCTCATCTGTGATGAATTCATCACCCGAATTTATTTTATTCTTTTTAAGAATAAATACCCAAGTCTATCGACGACAGCCAAAAAGATGATATCCAAGGTAGGCCATTGGTATTTCGATGAGCGCGACACCTACATTAGGGTGTTTGGGGCCACCAGAGCACCACATATCCTACTATCTCATGTCCCGGACTGGCTTGCTGTAGGAGAAAAATTCCATCAAACCATCTTGCAAGGCTACAATGCCACCCTGGTCAAGGAAAAGAAATGAGAGTTCATACCCTATGGTTTCCATGTAGGTTTCTACTTGGTAAAGGATATCGCTCAAGACAAACAAGAAGGGTTGAGCCAACTAGAGTTCATATTCTCGACGAGGCGATTCTGCAAGAAAGATCCAAAGGGCCTGGTCTTACAACATGCTTCACAAGTGTTGTCCTACTAGCCATACGCCCATGACAAATTCGAAGACGAAGTATTCACAAAAGATGCCCAGGACTGGGACGAGGTGGTACAAAGGATGGCCGACCTGAAAATGACTAGGTTCAGGGCCATGATCCTAGATGAACAGGCGACGAAAATAGAACAATGGGCTCAAGAAGCTCTCAAAGCCAGGGAAGAAGTCAGAGTGGCAGAGGCCACAGAGGCACAGAACAGGGGAGTGACTATGACACCAGAGGCATAAGCAAGGTAAATTTTCCTAATAAAATAGGTGCAGCGAGTAATCGATCACCTGAAGAATGACCCAGACCTCATAGAAATGGAAAGGGTCACTGCTAACAAACCAGTTGAGAGCTGGGAAGGTCCAAGTGGCCCAGAGCTAATACAAATTGACAAAATCACCAATTTAGATGACCCTGAAGTTACAACGCCACAGGCCGAATCAACAGGGAATGTTTCGGCTCAGCCAGAGATAACAAGGAAATCCGAGAGAGAAAGTGCACCAAACCCCCTCCATAAATTAATAACAATTTATGATGATGAGGCGAGTTTGGAGGTGTCCTTGGTGACTAGTGCAAATCACAGAAGAAAAGGATCCCGAGAAGGCCTCTTCCCCAACTCTTGATGCTCAAATTCAAGGCCTTCCACAAAATGACCAGGAGGTTGAAAGTGTCTTAGACATTGAGCCACTCGATGTATCAAAGACTCAAGTGGATAGCCTGAGGGATGATCTAGAATCGGGCGAACAAAAAGAAGAAGTTCCATAGCAGGAAATCAACATCTCAACAGCTGATTATCAAGTAAGTACCAAGCCTTCCCATGATGCTTCAATTTTAGGTGGTACTTTACCTCTCGATGCGCAACAACCAGAGGTCAGACCTTCGAAACATACGTAAGAATTTAAAGAGCCCAGTCTTGAACAAATATACACCATTAGGAGCCTCAAAAATATGCTTATCTAGGGAGATCATCAAATCCCCGAACCCATGGAAGAGGTTGTTGACATACAAGCCATATCCTATGACTGGAAGAGGAAAACCATCATGAAGAGAACCACCAAGAAGAGGAGGCTTACTCTGGATTGCTCCATCCTCATCAACACAGAGGAAAAATTGATTAACATAGAGCATGCCAAGACGTCTGAGCTTATCAGTGCAGGGATGGAAATCACAGATGCCACCATGGATAGAGCGAAAAGAGATGAAGAGTAGTTGGCCCCTATGCTAAAGGAGCTAGAAAATCTACGCCATTTGGTGAAATATTATCAGGACTCCATATAGGCCATGGTGTTCTTGAGAAGTGAATTCCAAGATGCCTACAATAAATTCACAAATGAGTGGCACCTTTTCACCGCAGGAATCGCCCATTTCTAAGAAGACACTCTCATGGTGTCAACAATGAGAAAAGATATGGAAAGATGGTATGAAAAATCACACCAAGCAGTGGAGAGGATCGATTACATCAACGTTTTTCAGCAGGGTCAAGACGCCGAAGAGCATGACATTCAGGTACTAAGGGATAGCAGCATCGATCGCACTAATAAATCGGTCGAATACTAGGTGAAAATGGCCCAAGAACCTCATCAGGAAATCCAAGAGAAATGGACTGAGTGTGAAAAGAGTTGGACCAGTATCAACCGAGCGATGAGAGACATCAACCTCCCAGAATTCGACACACTCGATGATTTTGTCTACTTGCATGACATAGTTAAATTACATGTTGAACAAGACTCATTGTGGGTTGTGAATATAGAAAAGTTGGCAAACATGGTGCCAGGTCAAGTGCAGTAGTTCATGGAACATCTGATCAAGGCTCGAACCATGTTGTAGCAGTTAAGTGCTAGAGTAGTCAAGTATCGGGCTCTGGAAATAGAGATAGAGGAAATCCTTTCGGTCCCAATGGACCAACACAGATTTATGTATGCCAACATATGTGAGGATCTCTTCGTCCAATGGTCGGAGTATGAAAAGAGTCATACACTCAGGTGAAATCATTTGATGACTCTTAGAAGACTGAGCGATGAAAACGCCATGCGGCGATGTTTTTTTTTACTTAGCTTTCACTTTTGATAGTTATTTTTAGTTAATAATATGTTGTAAATAGGAGGATCGACCTATTATCAAGGGGTCGATGGTTGTTGCAAAGACCATCATTTTTGGATTTGTAAATAACTATTTCATAGCTACCTTAATTGAGAAGTCATGTTTAGGACCTAAGACAAAGTTGTGTTTTTCTTCAAAAGCATGTGTGATTGGATCTAAAGATTTCTGATTGTATCTCATGAATGGATGTTGTAATGAGTAAGGGCCTTTGAATCTATTGATAAGTTATCTAATACAATATTTTTATAGTTCTTTTCTTTAGTGATGAAAATTAAATCATTGTGTTAATATGTGTTATCCACAATTTTGGTCATCAAGCTGATGTAATGATAATGTCGTGATGATGGAATATCAAGATCTTCACTAAGAACATTTTCCTGAGAAAGGTTACACTTGTCTGCTTCCAGAAATCATGTTTTTGAAGAGGTTCGTAGGCTGCCTATATACTTGCCTATGAGCATGCCTGATTCTCGCAGGCTGCATTAAGCTGGAGTGCGAGAAGTTCGCACTGTACTCATTGTTAGGGTGCGAACATGTTCTTAAAGAAGAAAAAATATAAGTTCTCGATCCTTCTAGAAGGGAATCTTCTAGAAGGATGAGTTGGCTTTCGAATGGTTGGAAAAATACTGGCTTTCCTGATATGTTGGGATCATTCCCTATCCAAGTAACTAATCTATCTTCTCCTATATATTGAGGAGATTGCTCATGGAAAATCTTAGAAGCAAACTAGCAAGAGATTGATTGGAGAATTAGTGCAAGACTGTATGGAGGATTGATGCTACAGCAGCTAAAGACAACAGCAAGGTCATTATATGTGGTTGATTTTCTTAATGCATGAGAAAGTGTGTGTGTCAGAGCTAGAAGCCATCGAAAGGAGACCTACGACATCAAGGCTCAGGTTGTAAGTTTCACTTTCAATTAATTCAATACAGTAATATGTCCCTTTCCCATAAAGATGATGTCACTTTATTACATAATTCCTTGATCATATGTATAGACTAGCCATTGAATATATTAATCTGCCTTTACTTCGATTGGTTTGTACTGTTGTGATCTGAACGGTACAAGAGCATTGGAGCAAAGCTTGGAACAACAGAGATATAAGGAAATCGTTCATAAGGTATGTCCAGAATCCTTACTTCTTAGTTCATTCAATAGGTTAGGTCTAGGGAAAGTGTATTATTCTATTCCGTTTTGTTCTAGATCCAGGTGGATCTAGGGAGATCAGTTTGTGTCAGCACTCACGGATTTATCCTGAAACAAAATTGGCGACTCCACTGGGGATCTTATCCCTTTTGTCTTTATGGTTTTTGAATTTCCTGTGGCCATTTGCTCTATTTGCCTTTTTCTCCTGTTTTTCAGTGTCTGAGTCCTCAGGATACCCTGAGAGACCTTCTGGGTCTATAAGCCAGTTTGAATTTTGCTTGCTTTTTCAAAATTTTCATTACTTTCAGGGATTCTCGCACTGTGTCCATTGACAACCTGCGAGAACCAGGAAAGTTCGCACTCTGCATATATATTCCAGTGCGAACAGTTCGCACTTTGCATCATAGTGGCCTGCGAGAACATTGCCTTCTCGCACTGTGTTCCACACTGGCCTGCGAACATATTTTTTGAAATTTTTGAATTCAAGTTTTGACTTTGTCAACTACTCAGATCTGTTGATTTACACCTTTTTGGCTTACTAGATCATTGATTTACATATCTTTTTCTTTAGTTTGTTTGCTTGAACTAATCTAGGGTTTCTAGGCTTTTGCTTGCCTTTGTAGCTTGACTTTCATTTCTTGGCTCTTTTTGGCATTTTCATTCTCTCTGATTTCTAGAGTTGAGTGTGTCGAGTTGGCTAAGAACCAGTGATTGGTTGGGAGTTAAGTTTTTGGTGTTTCTCGTTTGATTGTTAGTTCAAAAGGACAATTCTCATTTGCATTGAGGAACTCCTTGGTTTTCTTTTTGTTTTTACTTTCGTTGAAAGTTTTGGTTGGGTTGTCATTGTTTGATTATTGATGATTTGATTTTCTTTTCTCATTAATCAGAGTTCTTCTTGGAAAGTGAACAACAAGTTTTTTTTTCAAGATCTTGTTTTGCTTTGTTGAAAAAATTTGAAAATCAAGTTTTAGAGTATTGAAGTTTTTGAAAATACATATAGAGAAATTGCTCATTGATACATGATTGTTTGCATTGACATCTGAAAGGAAATTGAGCATTGCATTTGCATTGTAGTATTAAGATTGATTTGGAAATTGTTCTCTCTCTCCCATAACTAGGATTCATCGAATGAAAAGAATTATATTTCATCATATCCTTGCATTATTTGGGTCAGAGTCACACATCATGAGTTTCATTTCCATTACCTTTGAGTAAACAACAGCCTTTAAAAACATTACGTAATATTAAAATGGATCTAGTAACTCTTTTCTAGGGCTCTTTTACACCAACATTTAGCTAGGCTAGTGCTTTGGAGTAGGAAGAGAGACACACTCTCCAAAAGCTCAAAAACACATAATAGTATCTTGAGTTAGGGAGTGTAAAATTCCATTGGCAGCATATTGTCCTGGGAAGCCCTTCTAACACAAGGGTCAAGCATTAGGTCACATTGGTGTTGGCAGAGTTACTAACCCTACTTTGTTGACATCGGTGTAGAGATTGCATGTATTACGGGGATCACTCCGAGGTATACCCACAATTATGAGTGGAAGCCTTTGAGTTGGTTTCGGGCTCGATACCCTACCCTTGCGTGTGGATCGGACTGATGACTATTTCCCCAGGCTGTACTGTTGTCTGTGGTGACCTTAGTGGCCTATCTTTCTAGGTACTTACCCAAGGTGACTGTGGAGGGGAAAGTCTTCACGGTACCTGGAATCGACGTTGATCAAACTCACTCAGGCTCCTTGGAGGGTATACCCATGATTATGTGTGGGAGCTTGCACCAGGGCGTAAGTCTGTTAAGCAGGTCGTCAACGTAACTTTTCCACCTTAGCCCCGCCCCTTCTCGTCTCGTTGTTGCGACGTTGGATTTCATCACCAACTAGTGGCTTTGATATTAGAAGGTATTGTTTTCTTAGTGATTGCTTCTAGATTTTATTTACTAGTGTGTGATGATTGTTTCTCGAAGACTGACCATAGGATTTTTGTTGGGGAGTTTGTTACTTGTTTAAAATTGCTCCCCCGTGACGTTCACGTAGGATGCAAGGTTTGTCTCCAGAACATCCGAAAACTTCACAACCTTTGGATGCAACAACACCTGAGGGTACCCCTGAGGGCTCTCCTCGTCCAGGTGACATTCCCCTTGTTACTTTACCACACATGGACATCAGTGACGTCCTAGAGGTTGTTACACCACCTCCACAAGTAGAACCCACTGATCCTCTTACTGATTTTCGAATTACCAATACTATAGAGGACTATCGCATTCGTCATGGTGAACGACCTGCTGGACGATTCAATCCTCCGGAAGAAACCATTGTTACATCCTCTGAATCAACCCCTGGGCCTTCTCACAGTGCAGTAGGCCAAGATCCTTTTTGGTCGGGTGATTTCCGACGAGTCTTGTTTGGTACTGAGTCTCCTCCTGTCTACGAAATCAACCCTCCTGTGTCTCCTGAACCAGAAACTACACCAGAGACTACCACTTATCATTTTGTTTTCCCTCCCGAGATGGCCCATCTCACGAATACCACGAGTGTCCAAACTGAGATTCCTGCAACTACTCTTGCCCCTATCAATACCCAGCGACCTCCTGAAGTTAACCTGAATTTACCCCCTGGTTACCATGCGTTGAATCCTTTGTTGAATGTTTCTCATCCAACGCCTCCGCAAATCCCAACTGGTTCTCCAGGTGGTCCTCAGTTTCCTGGGCATCCTATTCCCGGTTTCATACCGACACTCCCTTAGTTTCCTACTGGAAATCCTAATACTAGTAGCACTGTCGTACCAAACTTGCACATTCATGTTGGTGGACAGGGTAGCACATTTCCTTTTCCTTTTCCCGGACACAACGTAGTTACCACACAACCTGCGGTTGGTACACAACTTCCAGGTGGAACTATACCTACGGTAGGGGGACCAACATCCCCTTTTGGACAAAACATACCTCCTGAGTTGGCCCAGTATTGGCAACATCTTTTACGAAACATACCTCTTGCTGGGGGGCAACCGATAGTCCCTCCTGTAGGCCAACCATATCCAGGTGTGACTAATCCTATTTGGGGTTCGGGTCAAACTTCCCAACCTCAGGTACCTGCCTAAACTCAAGGTTACAATCCTTGGGGCTACTACCCTATCCAGCCACCACCGAACCAACCCGGAGCTTCCCTCTACGGACAGTCTTCTTATGCTCCTACTGGTCTGTTGACGGGGCTTCCACCCCAAAGCCATCAGTATCCGCAAGTAAACCGACAGTTGCCTTTTCTTGCTACCTTGGATTTGCTAGATTTGACTAGGATTCTAAATGATCCTATTCGTCACTCTCCCCAATGGCCTTCTATTCCTGCTAAACTCCCATCGGATATTCCGAAATTTTATGGTAAGGCAGGAGAGGACCCCAACAATCATGTCATGACTTTTCATTTATGGTGTTTGTCCAACTCATTGATGGATGACTCCATTCAGCTGCGTCTTTTTCAACGAACCCTTACCAGTTCGGCTGCGAAGTGGTACATTGAGTTGCCACGAGGTTTCTTTTCTGATTTTAACACCTTAGCTATGGCTTTCCTCACACATTACCAGTTACCAATCCGTTACGATACTGGGACTGAGATCTTGACCTCTTTTAAACAAATGAAAGGTACTCACATCTTGGACCATATACATGAGTGGAGAAGGAGACGACATCTCATCAAACTTGAACTCCCTGATCAGTTACTGGCCGAATGGTTCAGGAAATCTTTTGTGAATGAAATTGGTAAAGACATTGCTATGGGCGGTGTTGTTACAAAAGATCAGGCTATAAGTTGCGCTCAGTATCTTGATCTCGTTTATTCGCAAATGGGAACACTTTACACCTTATTACCTAATTTACCTCGTCCTGGTACTTCCAGCACTTCTACTGCTCCAGCTGCCTCGCATGCAGCTGATGGTGTGATTGGGACCACTCATACCCACTCACATTCCATTTCAACTACAACCCCAAAATCCAATACTTCTAATGTTCAAAATGCTCTGTCTCCTGCTCCTCCCGCCGGTAAAACCTCTGAAGTGAACGCTGTTCAATCTACGCCGACCGGTAAGAACAAATCCAAGAAAGGGAGAGGCAAGAATAAGGAGAGTAAAAACAATAATCAGACTGAGAAAACCAAAACCCCTCCTGTTGAAGACTGGGATAAGCGCAAACCACACTACCCTTGCCTTGTCTGTGGTGATGATCACTACACGAAGGATTGTCCGAGACGTGCTGAAGTTAACAAATTCCTTCAAGGAACGTCGAAACCCTCCACACCGGTAGTCTTGTCTCAACCCTTCCTGTCTCAACAACAGACTTCGTTGGTCATCCATGACCAACCTTCTACTTCTACACAATCCTATGTTTTGATGTGCACTGGTGATTCAAGGAAAGACAATGTTGCACTTACCACTAGAGCTAAAGACTATACTCCTTCTAAGGAGAAGGTTGACGACTTACCTCCAGATCTGGTACAACCCTCTCCACCAAATCCACCCACAAATGGTCCTCTTCATCTTGAACGACCGAATCTTGATAGAGTTATACGACCACCCCCAAAAGGTGTCATTAAGAAATCGTCATTCAATCCTCATGCATGTACGGCTCAGAACTACAGCATTGTAGAGGATCTAGCCCAAGCACGTTCAGCGATGTCTGCCCTTGAAGTCCTTCAGTCTTGTCCTGCACAATGAAGGGCTCTGTTGAAAGCCATAGGTGGAATTGATCCCACGGATACGAATTTGATAGTCTTTGACTTGGACGACCATGTTCCAAGGTTACCCCCACAACTTGCATTTCAAATACAAGTTGTTGTTGCCGACAAGAGCATTTATCGGACTGTTATTGATGAAGGTGCCTCTACGTGCGTAATGTCTTTTACTTGTTGGAAAGCCATTGGCTCTCCCCTGTTACAGGAATCACAAAACACTTTGTGAGCCTTTAACGGCTCTGGTTTTAAGCCTTACAGTGTTCATCCATCGTTTCCTGTCACTCTCGAAGGTAAGACCATCCCGGTTGAAGTGGAAGTTTTCGATACTCCCCTAGATTATAATCTTCTACTTGGACGTAGCTGGGTCGATTCTATGCATGTTGTGGTGTCAACCCTGTTCCGTGTCGTACGATTTCCTCACCAAGGAAAAGTGGTTATGGTTGATCATCTTGCCTTCTTTAATGCCGATACTCGCACTGGCAACGTGTCGTTCATAGCTAAAACCCCCTCGGGTTACGAGAATGTTGGCGTTAGTCTTTTAAAAGATTCTTCCTTGATGGGTACTTTCCCCATACCGCCACCACCCGATATTCCATGCCCGTCAGTTGCTTCCATTAATATGATCTCTATTGTACCTCATGAACTTCCTATGTCTGCTGACCCTTGGATAGTCCCGGATATTGGAGATCATGTTCGTTTCGGCGACGTTATGCCGTTAAGTCCGGTTGAGTCCGCTTATCAAGCCATTTAATCGGCAACCCTTACTACTTCTTCTTTTGATGAGTTGTCTCATGATCCTTTCCGTGTCATCTTCCCCACTGATGAGATGATCATGTCCATCATGGAAGATACCCCTTGGGACGATGGGCATCATCGTTCCATATTGTTTCTAGAACAACAGACTCTTGAGAATTATCAAAGGATTTCGACTCCATCGACCGTTGTTGTTATATCCACGGTTCCCCAATCTACACGAGATGTGTTTGCGGAAGGGAACCTCAGTAAAATTTCGCCCACGATACCCATAGATATTTTGGTGAAACCTGGAATAGTCGAGAATGTTCATATTGGAGCTTCGTGTTCTCCCGAAGAAATTGTCACTTATACTTCCTTGTTTAAATAATTTCGTGATATATTTGCCTGGAGTTATGAAGAGATGTCCGGTATTGACCCCGCTATTGTGGTCCATGAAATTAAGACATATCCTGGAGATAAACCAGTCCGGCAGCGCCTCCGTCCTGTCCATCCACGTAAAGCCGCAGCCATTAAACTTGAAGTTGAAAAACTTCTTAAAGTCGGTTTTATTTATCCAGTGGCGTTGACAGAATGGGTTTCCAACCCAGTGCCGATTGATAAGAAAGGTGGTAGTATACGCGTTTGTGTTGATTATCGGGATATCAACAAAGCTTGTCCAAAGGACAATTTTCCAACCCCTTTCGTTGACCAGATCGTCGATGACTGTGCCGGCAGTGAAATATTTTCCCTCATGGATGGATTTTTCGGCTATAATCAAATCAATATCGCTTCTGAGGACCAACATAAAATGGATTTTATTTTTCCTTGGGATACTTTCGCCTACAGGAAACTCCCCTTCGGTCTGAAGAACGCAGGTGCTACGTTCCAATGTGCTATGTCTTACGCATTTCACGATATCAAGCATATTGTTCAACCTTATTTGGACGATTTGCCGACTCACTCTTTACCTCGAGTCGATCACCCTAATCATCTCCGAGCGATTTTCGTTCGTTGCCGATTCTATCACATTCGCTTGAATCCTCATAAATGTGTCTTTTGCGTAGAATCAGGCCATCTCCTTGGTTTCATTGTTTCACGCCATGGGATCCGGGTAGATCCTATCAAGGTCGAGGCGATTCTTAATCTCCCTCCTCCTTCTTCTTTGCACCAGTTACAAAGTTTGCAGGGGAAAGAAAATTTTCTTCGTCGCTTCATCCCGAATTATGCTGAGATTACTCGAGGTTTTACACGTCTTCTAAAGAAAGGTTCAGAGTTTGTCTGGGATAAAATTGCTAACGATGCTTTTGAAGCCTTGAAGTTGTCCCTCACCAAAGCTCCTCTTCTTTTTCCTCCTGATTATAGTAGGGATTACTTTCTTTATCTAGCTGCGTCTGAGTATACTATCGGCATGGTTCTTGTTCAAGAGGATGATGCCCACGATGAGCATGTTATATATTACCTGAGTCGAAGTTTAACTTCCACGGAAATTAAATACCAACATGTTGAAAAGCTGGCCTTGGCTATTGTTCAAGAAGTTCAATGTTTTCGTCATTATATTCTCACCAGGAAAACTACAATGATTTCGCATTGTAACCCCATGCAACATACATTGACACGTCAATTGCTGGGGGGCAAGTACTCCAAGTGGATTGTAATTCTCCAGGAGTTTGATTTGGAATTCGATCGAGCCACGTCGAAGAAGTCCCTAGTTTTCGCTGAGTTGATTTGTGATTTTCCCCACACTGCAACGGAAAAAGTAGCAGTCGATTCATTACCTGACGAATCACTTTTCTTTATCAGTACCGATGATATTTGGTACGGAGATATCATTATATATCTTCAAACTCAAACTTTTCGGCCTGCTTTGTCTAGTGCCGAACGACGTCGCATCCATTATCAAGCACGTCATTATATTATCCTCAACGATACTCTTTACCGTCGAGGCATTGACTCGGTCTTTCAACGTTGTTTAAATTTTAAAGAACTGAGAAAGCTTTGAATGACTTCCATTCAGTAGCATGTGGTGGTCATATGTCTGGGTATGCTACTGCCCAGAAAATCTTACGTGCAGGTTACTTTTGGCCTTCCTTGTTTCATGACTGCATTACCGTTGTTCAGAAGTGTCATGCCTGCCAGACCTATAATCAGAAGATTCGGTCGCATCCTGCTCCCCTTCATCCTGTAGTCTCAGTAGGTCCTTTCACTAAATGGGGCATTGATTTCATGACATGTCACCCTCACTCGGCTGGGGGGCATGGTTATATTATTGTAGCTGTTGATTATTTTACTAAGTGGGCTGAGGCGATGCTGACATTCGATAATACTGGGAAGACTGCAACGTTATTTCTTTTCAACCATGTCATCACTCGTTTTGGTGTTCCTCAGGCTATCTTTACCGATCACGGTAGTCATTTTAGAAATAATATGATGTCTGAACTCACGAAAAAGTTGGGCCTTCGGCATGATAGCTCAACACCCTATTATCCACAGGCTAATGGCCAGGTCAAAGCCATCAATAATGTTCTCATCACTATGATTCGACGGATGATAGGAATACATAAAACCAGCTGGGACACAATGTTATTTTCAGCATTGTGGGCATATCGGACATCTGTTAAGTCTGCCACGGGATTCACACCTTTTCAATTAGTTTATGGCATGGAAGCCATTCTGCCAATAGAATGTGAAATACTGTCTTTGAAGCTAGCTGTAGAACTCTTACCTAATACTTCTGCCGAAGAGGAACGTCTGTTGTATTTGATGCGATTAGACAAGACTCGACGTGACACTACTTTGGTAATCGAAGCCCAGAAGAAACGTGTTAAGGCACAGTATGACAAGCATGTCAAACCTCATGTCTTCTCTGAAGGAGATCTTGTTCTTTTGTATGAACAAGATAAAGATGTCTTAGGAGCTGGGAAATTCGAACCTATGTGGCGTGGGCCTTACATTGTTAGCAAAGTTTAGGAAAAAGGAGCGTATGAGCTAGTTGATTATGATGGTGTACCTTTGGGTGAACCCAGAAATGGGTCGTACTTAAAGAAGTACTATGCATGAGTCATTTTTGCATGAAGTACTTGTATTTTTATGTATCATACTGACTGTGTGTATTATTTTTAGTTTTGCGTTTGACGTTATTTGGTCTCTGCCCTTACGTGACGTTGTGTTTGATTGCCAGATGTCGGATTATTCGCTACCTTATATTGGCTTCACCAACGGTGCTAGCCGTAGTACTCGGAACCTAGCTTCCGCTGCCTGGGAAATCTATGCCCCAACAAACGAGCTTATATCTTTACGAGGTGTATGTCTTGGCCGAGCAACCAACAATATCGCAGAGTATAGCACCGTTATTGAGTTATTCGTTGATGCTATTTCTCTTGGGATTTGTCACTTGGTTGTACGACTTGACTCGCAGTTGGTAGTGCTACAGCTAATTAATTTCTACTATATTCGAAGTCCTACTTTATTAAGGGTATATTTGCGGATTCGCCTCTTGGAACGACATTTCGATCACATTGAATATCAACATATTCTGAGAAGTCTTAATACATTAACAGATGCTTTGGAAAATTATGTATTAGACAGACATTTGAACAATTTATAAATCAAACACATTAAAATGTACGCAATGTAAAGTAAGCCAGTAGAAGCCGTGTATATATATATAACGATCAAAGTTTGTTTTTACAAAATGTTGTCCGAAGACCAAAATATCAAAAATTGAAGCTCATGGCTTCTACATAATGACATCAATGATGTTCACGATAGCACATTAATTTCCTAACAACTCTGCGGAGCAAGCGACCCATAGAGGCAGAGACTCCCACGATGTGACACTGACCGCGTCGTGGAATATCCTCCAGAGCCATATCTGGAACGTCAGCCATCAAACCCTCTAAGTTCTGCTCCACTGTCAGATAGTCCTCAACATACTGAGGAACTGCTACTGTTGCCTCTCCTCGACGCTGGACAGGAGAACTACCAGCAGGTCTATATGCCCCAACATCTGTGTTATCAATAAAAAGTTGGTGTTAGTCTTTGGGTAAAACTATAAAAACAAAAACATTTAAATATGATTAAAAATCCAAAAACATTTAAAAACTTTAAAATTTGTGCACTTCTTACCAAGGTCTCCCCACTGTGCATCCTCAGGTAGTGCAAGGTCAGGATCGCCACGGAAATCCAAGCCAGCGTATGCATAATCTTCTACCATCAGCACCTGGCCTCGAAGCCAGTCAAAGAAGGTATCGTCATACCTGACGATCGGTCCTGCCACATGACGGGCCATGAGTTGACACCATCGTAACATCCGTGGATCTCTGGGACCCGAAAAGTGCCACTCAGCCTGAAGCCTAAACACAGGGACCCTCTCACAGAAGAAGGACACCAACAATGATCCATATCCAAACTGTTTTAGATCTCCACGCCTGCATTTGGTCAGTTGTTTCTTGAGACTGCGTAAAACTGCGTCAGCCCAGTTGAATACCCGAGGCTCAGTACACTCGATGGCATACTAAAAATAGCTCTGCAGAGCCATATGTGGAGATGCACTTCTTACCATCCGAGCAATGGTGAAAAGAATCGTGTGGAGAGTTATATCATTCACTCCCCAAATAGCCACTTTTCCTTTCTTTCGTTCAGCCTCAGGCACGCAGTACTGTCTGCAATACTCACTCATTTTTAAACCACCCCTTCGACTACTGGTCAAACTGACATAGGACCCTCGCCTAGATAACCCAGCCAAGAAATAGATGTCCTCGATGTTGATAGTCAATGTGTGAGCTCCGACATTAAAAACTTGTTGATCTGGATCCCACATCCAGACTAAGTATTCCAACAATCGAACTTGGGCTCTCATGCCCGGTATGTGGAAATACTTCAAGATACCGCAATCTCTTAAGGTAGCAATGGTCGGAGGGTGATTTTTGGTGTTTGTATTATCTTCCTCGTGTTCCCATTCTCTCCATTCGAGCACCATGATGATGGCTATAAACTTGCATGGGAAACATATGAAGATAGTTAATAATCTTAAACATGAAAAAAATTATTTCTTTTGGCTAAACGTTACATCAAATTTTAAACTTTGCGTTGTTCGCAGGTGACCTATAGCACACAGTTTGAACTTCTCGCATGCTGCCTTGGGCCCACCTGCGAGAATGAAGCATTCTCGCAGGCCCCGTATGGGCAGCCTGCGAGAATTCCTCTACACGCATAGGGTTTGAAAAATGAACATAAAACTTGACTTTTAACCAATGGAAACACAAATTTAAACCATGAAAATCTAGAGAATGGAGAACTTACCAATATGATCCAGACGGCTCGTGGAATGATCGCCCGAAGCTCCCAGAATTCAACACTGAAGGTAGAAGGTAAAATGGAGGTTTTTTGAACTCAAATGGTAAAAGGGTAAAATGACATGGTAAAATGTGTTATGGATTTATTTTATTCACTTTTTACTATGTCTAAAGTGGATTTTTTATGTTTATTCATCATTTAACCCTAATTATTGATATGGAGATGAGTAAAATGACTTGCAGGTAACAAATACGGATGATTATGGATAAAACTTTTACGGTGTGGTGTGAATTTGTTTGTTTTCTATGGTTTTGACTTAAAACCTCAAGCGCCTTTTATCCGTTCTTGCGCTTGCGAAAAACATAAGAACGTGATCGAGCATTGTTTTATCTCTTTTCTGGGCTCGTTGTGGTTACACGAAAAAGGAACCCCCCTAGAGTTAACTTTAAGCTCTTTTCAGACTCTCTAAACATGAAAAGATTGTAGACCGATCTTGCTATTTTCATGCTCGTTAAAGTATTTGAAGTTACGCGTCCTTCGAGAAATAGTTTAACCCTTTTTCGGTCTCGTTGGACTATTGTATGAAAAAGGAACTGAGAGAGTTCTCTTTTAAGTGTTTTTCCAAACTCTATAATCTTGAAAAACCTCCGAGTTTTCTATCTCTGGACTTGTTAAACAAACATTGACAGACCCGTGATGGGACCGAGCCACTCCTTCCTAGGGTTCGTTAAAAATACTCTGAGGGACTTGTCTGAAGGATGAGCTTATATCAACAAGCATATGTGATCCTCTTCAAGCTTGCGTAAAAATAAAGAGGTACTTGCCAGAAATGGTGGGGGAAAATTTGGGAAAGGGATATGT
>ML783029.1:249505-336666 GCA_009831015.1 Picea engelmannii
ATATTGTCTTTATGATCCAGGTTGCGATGGAGTATGTATAATTTGTGACACATAGATCCACTGTGTATGTTTCGTGGCTATGTCGTCTTGATTGAAAATTTGTCACACAGATCCACAGTGTATTCAGGTGGCTGTGCTATATTACAATGTCATGGATCCACAGTGTATGATTGGTGGCCATGACCTTGATTTATGATGTCATCAGTCTATGATCTGAGTATGGGAATGCCTACCTCAGAATTGGTATACATGATATTCTGTCGATGCTTGTATGTTTTCAGGTCTCTGATTAGATGTGCTCTTGGTTCTTGACACACACATGCAGCTTACAAAGTCTATCGACTATCATTGATTCCACTCTCAGACTTTGGGGGGCATTCTGTTATCCACAATTTTGGTCATCAAGCTGATGTAATGATAATGTCGTGATGATGTAATATCAATCTCTTCACTAAGAACATTTTCCTGAGAAAGGTTACACTTGTCTGCTTCCAGAAATCATGTTTTTGAAGAGGTTCGTAGGCTGCCTATATACTTGCCTGTGAGAATGCCTGATTCTCGCAGGCTGCATTAAGTTGGAGTGCGAGAAGTTCACACTGTACTCATTGTTAGGGTGTGAACATGTTCTTAAAGAAGGAAAAAAGATAATTTCTCGATCCTTCTAGAAGGGAATCTTCTAGAAGGATGAGTTGGCTTTCGAATGGTTGGAAAAATACTGGCTTTCCTGATATGTTGGGATCATTCCCTATCCAAGTAACTAATCTATCTTCTCCTATATATTGAGGAGATTTCTCATGGAAAAGGTTAGAAGCAAACTAGCAAGAGATTGATTGGAGAATTAGTGCAAGACTGTATGGAGGACTGATGCTACAGCAGCTAAAGACAACAGCAAGATCATTATATGTGGTTGATTTTCTTCATGCATGAGCAAGTGTGTGTGTCAGAGCTAGGAGCCATCGAAAGGAGACCTACGAAATCAAGGCTCAGGTTGTAAGTTTCACTTTCAATTAATTCAATACAGTAATATGTCCCTTTCCCATAAAGATGATGTCACTTTATTACATAATTCCTTGATCATATGTATAGACTAGCCATTGAATATATTAATCTGCCTTTACTTCGATTGGTTTGTACTGTTGTGATCTGAACGATGCAAGAGAATTGGAGCGAAGCTTGGAACAATAGAGATATAAGGAAAGCGTTCATAAGGTATGTCCACAATCCTTACGTCTTAGTTCATTCAATAGGTTAGGTCTAGGGAAAGTGTATTATTCTGTTCCATTTTGTTCTATATCCAGGTGGATCTAAGGAGATCGGTTTGTGTCAGCACTCATAGATTTATCCTGAAACAATATGTGATTGATGATTAGAGTTAAGAAAACTATTTTTCTTTCCATCGTTTATTGCATGTATGTTTTCCCCTAATAATCGTATCTCAGTCAATAATTGGAACACCAGTAGGTTAATGTATTAGTACTAGGCTTTTTGTAGGTGTAAGAATCATTGTCTGCATGCTTGAGCATAAGGGTTATCCCAAACTCAACCTTCTTCAGTAGTTAAGTTCTTTTCCCTTTGTTACCCAGTTGGTTTGTACTAGCTTTCATCTTGTATTGGTCCCACCTATAAGAGAAAATACAAAAAGATAACGCTTGAACCGAAGGAGGATTTTTCACAAGAAGACATCCTGTCAATCACTATGTAAATCCCATCGATTAATTGGCCAGATCGCAATATCTGGAGGAGCATTCCTCCATTAAATGTTGAAAAGTCTAATTGGGCCTCAATGGCGGGTTTGGTTCCTATTGTTGAGTTAAAGGGATTTAGGACCCCTCAACAGAATTGGCACTAGAAGGAGGGCCTGAAGAATGAATGGCTGACAATATTTTTGACATAATATTTCACACATCCTGTAGATTCAAAACAACCCACATGCATGGCTAGTCATTCCCAAGATAGCCCACACACACCGAGTACTCTTGAAACAAGTAACTCACCCCAGCAAGAGGAAGAACATATATTTCCTGAGATACCTTATGCTCTTCCTCATGAGGATTTGAACCAGTTCAGAAGAATCAAAAGAGCTTAGGCCCGATAGATCAGAGCATTTCCCTTAGCTCTGTTACTTCCTCTCAGAAAACAAGTAAGAAAACCAGTGGTCGATACCCTCGAATAGGTTTTTGTGCACACAGTAGAAGACCTGATAGATTTCTCCCTCACCAAAATTGAACATCCTCTTAATCTAATCCCCGAAACACCAGTCAGTAACTTCTCTGAGCCCGACTATTTTTCAAACGAGGAAGGGTTTAACTCAGAATGCTCAGTTTCAAGATCAGACGACATGGAAGATAACAATGATCATAATGAAGAAAGGGGAAACCAACCTCAGAATAATCAACCTTGGTTTGCCAGAGATGCTCTGGCCATCCCTGGATGAGTACATAACCTCCCCCAACATCCAGAGAAGTTACTCTCTAAATTTGACCCTGAAACCTCAGGATTGCCTGAAAACCATTTCAAAAAATTCATACTAGCTATCAGAGTGATGAATGTTCAACATGAAGACGTAGTATGAAGGATTTTCCCCTATAATTTTGAGAATTCGGCCTCCACATGGTATTTTAACTTACCTGTAGGATCCATAACTATTTGGATGAAGTTTCAAAAGGTTTTTTTACATAAATTTGCAGAAGAAACCACTACAGGAGGTTTGATGCCCGAGTTGTTCACCGCCACCATGAGTTCAAAGGAGAAGGTTAAATACTTTAATCAATGGTTCACCACTATCCTAGACAAATTTCAACCTGAAGCTAAATCCACTCAAGAGTTGCAAATCAAAGTATATGTTAATTGTCTCCCAACTTCTATTTCCATGTTCATGAAGAGAGCTGCCAAAAAAACCTTAGCAGAGAATTTTGAAGAAGAAAAAACAATAGAGCTCCAAATGAAGGGATGTAAAGAAGGCCAGGTCTCACTAGTTAAGAAGGAATTTCAACCCCCTCCCAGGAGAGGACTCCTGTTCACTAGACCCCCAAGGAAACAAATAGAACAAGGTCCTAAAAAGGGAAGTGGAGACATATAATACCTACAACGCATGGTTAAGAAATTGTCAAACAAAATCATAGACATGAAAAGAAGTGCAGGGGAAGGGAACCAAGGCCAGAGGCCTTATAACCCTTTTTTAAAATAAATCCACCTTTCAAAGCAATTGAACCCTCCCCAGGAAACTTAAGCATCGATCTAGGAAATGTAGCATCTGACTCTTTCTATACCTATCACCAAGAGAAACACTCTGAAAGAGACTTCCCACAATGTGTGCATGCCATGAATTTGACGGCCAACTGGTTTCTAGATGAAGTTTCCCTAACCGAACAGTCAAGCAGCTCAGCTATGAATATCGTCGATCAGGAAGAATTTGATCCACTAGAAGAAATGACCATGTTGATATGGGACCCTGACCTACCAATGCCTTCTGATGACCTATTTGAGGTTCAAGAACCACCTGCATAAGTCTTGTCTATGAAAACACGAAGTAGAGGTCATCATGTCTCAAACGACCTCACTACGACCTAAACTTCAGGAGGAAAACCCCAAACTTTGGGAGGAAAACCAGCTCTCGATCACCTGAACGCACATTTTGTCCCATGAAGAAACCCTATAAACATCCATACATGTGAATCGGCCAAGCTAGACTACAACATAGTAGAAGATTTGAAAAATTTGAAGGCAAATATATCAGTCATGGACATGTGTCGAATCCATTGGTAAAAGGACTTTCTTTTACAATCATTGAAATCAATAGAAAATCCTACAACAAGCATTGACCAAGGAGAAAATCTAACTCCCATAAATAAACCAACTGTGAACACTTGCTCTGAAGATAAGAAGGGAAAGCCTTTTGTCCCACCTTTCCTTTTGACTTTCGAAGTCTTCAACAAAAACCTCCATAATTGTTTGGTTGACTCAGGAGCATCCTCCAATGTTATGCCATTGTCTATTTGCAAAAAATTAAATGCAGTCCCTCTCAAAAGCGATAAACATGTAATACAACTTGACAGAACCTAGGTGAAGGTTATGGGAGAGCTCAAATATGTAATGATTAGGATAGAGACACACCCTAAATTTGTTCAAGTAATCGACATCATTGTAGTAAATATCCCAGAAGCCTATGGATTGCTATTGAGTCGATATTGGTCTGAGAAGTTAAACAGATAATTTAGTACAGACTGGGCTCAGCTTTGGCTACCATTAAAGGGACACACAAATATGATCAAAATCGATAGGGAAAGATATCTAAAAAACACGGTCACCAACCTGAAAACCCTTAACGAACCCTCATCGACAGACTTTCCTGTGCTAGGTAATTATTCTTGTGATTATGATTTCGGAAATTTCTCCCCCCTTTCATATGATGACCCTCTTACTCAAAACTTTGAAGTAATCTTTCAAGAAAATTTTCCAACGACGACGAGGGAAACCCTCTTCTGTCAAGAACCGGTGTTAGAAATCATGGAACAGATAGGAGGAAAGGAGGAAAGTGGCATAAGAAAGGAAGCTGACGGTTCTTGCTCACAAATGTGCACCTTATAATTCGATGGATCTAAATCACAAGAAGGGTCAGGGGAAGGTTGCATCCTCATTGACCCAAAGGGTAAATGAAGTTTCCTATCCTGTAGACTACAATTTGAATGCACAAACAACATCGCCGAGTATGAATCCCTAGTACAAGGGCTAAAGAAATCCACAGACTTAAACGTTAAAGAATTGAAGGTTTTTGGAGATTCTGAAATCATCGTTAGAAAAGTAAGGAACACTATACATTACAACTCTCCCCATGTGAGGAATTACCAACAGGAAGTGCACAGACTAATAGAGCATTTTGAAGCCTTCAACATTACAGTGATCCCCAGATAAAAGAATATTCTTGTTGATTCACTAGCCACCGCCGCCTCAAGGATATCACCTCTAGAAGACTATGAATCCTCCCAGTTCATTGTGGAGCTACTCTACAAACTGTCGGTGCCCAAAAATATTTCTAATTGGAAGGTATTTGAAGGAGATGAACAGATCATCATCTTTTTGACCAATCAGGATAATTTTAAAGACTTGCCTATTGATGATGAAGTATTTCAGGAGCAATTAGAAGAAACTGATCCTCATACAGATCAACCGACTAACAAACCAATGTATCACACGATACCAAAGGGAGTAGCCAATTTAGAAAACCTTTTTGACTTAAGAGAAATATTTAAAGTGTCAAAGAACGCAAATATGGGGAGTTCTTCTCCCATGCACGAAACTATAAATCTAGGAACCCCGAAAAATCCAAAGAATATAAATCTCAGAAAGACAATATCTAAATATGAAAGGAAGGCCTATCTCAAAAATTTTAGACAATATCAAGATGTTTTTGCATGGTCCTACCGAGATCAAAAAACTTATGATACTTGTATCATTCAACACACTATCCCATTAAATACTGAAGTGAAACCCTTCCAATAGAAGCTCCGGAAATACCACCCATCCCTGGAGCCTCTCATGTGTCAGGAGTTGAAAAAACTACTAGATGCTAAGATTATCTTCCAGGTTAGACACTTTTCATGGGTAGCAAATTTTTTTCCTGTGAGGAAAAATTCTGGGGAGATCCGACTATGTGTAGATTTCAAAAACCTCAACAGAGCTTCAGAAAAGGACAACTACACAGTCCCACCAATGGAGAAACTCTTGCAGAGTGTGTCTGGATCTGAGATTTTCTTTCTGCTGACGATTTTTAAGGTTACAACCAAGTTCTAGTTTCAGAAGAAGACCGTTTGAAAACTACCTACTGAACCAAGTGAGGAACTATTTCTTATAAGCATATGCCCTTTGGGTTAATCAATGCAGGGGCGACCTTCCAGAGGGCCATGGAATTAGGATTTCAGGGACTAATCAACAATTGTGTAGTAGTCTATTTGGACGACGTGACTGTGTATTCAAAGAATAGAGAAGATCACATCCAACATTTAACCCAGATTTTCGAAAGGTGTAGGAAGTACGATATATTCTTAAACCCTAAGAAAACTATTTTCAGTTTCAAGGAAGGTAAGTTGTTAGGCCACATTATATCTCAAGCAGGGATTCACATAGACCCATAATGGATTAAGGCTATAGCTTAGCTTCCATTACCTCATAATAAAAATTCTATGCAATCTTTCTTCAGGAAAATCAATTTTGTAAGAAAATTCACCCCCGATTTCACTGAAACGATTAGTCCCTTACAAAAAATGATCGGTAAAGATGTTGAATTTGAGTGGGATGATGAATGGAAAATGGCTTTCAGCAATATTAAGACTGCGATATCCCAAGCCCCAGTGTTGTGAAGTCCTGATTTTAGAAAATATGTATTCCTCTACACTTTCACTTCCGATCAATTGTTAGCTGCAGTATTGACTCAGAATAAGGATGACAACAACGAGGCCGCGGTATCATTCATGAGCACTAATCTCCAAGGGGTCAAACTAAATTACCCTTCTATAGACAAAGAGGCTTATGCAGTGTACAAGGAAGTAAAACACTTCAGATCTTACATCCTTAAGAACCATACCAAAGTCATCGTGCCTCACCCTGCAGTCTAATCCCTATTCACTCGATATGAGATGGGGGAGAGAAGAGGAAATTGGATGGTAGTAGTCTAAGAATTTGATCTAGATATAAAACTTGCTAAACTGGTTAAGGGACAAGGATTATGCAAATTGGCAGTTGAAGCCCAGGACCAAGTAAATGAAGACCCTGAATGGGAGAATGAATTAGAATTGTGGTGTGGTGAAGCTTCATATGTCTCCCCAGGGCAAGAGTCTTGGTATGAGAAACTGAATTATCTCCTGCATCATGGAACTTGCCCAGAAAACCTAAATCCTAGCGAAAGGAAAGCCCTCAAGTTAAAATCATCACAATTTCACCTCATAAATTCGGTGCTCTTCCGTGTTAATTATGATGGGGTACTTTTAATATGTCTCAAATGTGAATATGCAGACAAAGTTCTGAAGGAGATCCATGATGGTCCTGCAGGTGGAGATTTCGTAGGAAACACCACTGCTCATAAAATACTGAGAGTTGGCTATTATTGTCCTACTCTATTCAAGGACACTCACACATATGCTAGGAACTGTAAAACTTGTCAAATAAGTGCAGGGAGGGAAAAGAGAGCAATTGTCCCACTCCAACCAGTGGTCGTTTTGAGGCCATTGTAGAAATGGGGGTTAGATATCATAGGAGAAATTACATCGAGTTCTTCAAAACAACATAGATTCATAGTAATTGTCATAGATTATTTCATGAAATGGGAAGAGGCCATCCCTTTGACTCATGTAAAAGAAAAGGTGGTGATCCAATTCATAGAACAACAACTGATCACAAGGTTCAGTGTGCCTTCTGTCTTGTTTTCGATAATGCCGCTTACTTTTATTCCACCCTATTAACAGATTTTTCTCTAGATAAAGGAATCGTAATTAGATACTCTGCAAACTACTATCCACAGGGGAACGAAGTGGAGGAATCAACCAATAAGAACTTAGTGAGGATATTAAAGAAAACAATTGCAGACAATCAGAGGAATTGGCACAATTCACTCCATAATGCCTTATGGGATGATAGAGTAACACCCAAGGAAGACATAGTAAATTCCCCTTACTTTTTGGTATACTGACAGGAAGCCATCCTCCCGAACGGGGTATATCTCCCATCTCTTCAACTTTCTCAGGATTCTAGAGGACAACCATCATCAGTCATACAACAAAGAATTGATACCCTCCTCATGCCAGAAGAAGAAAGGGAGAAAGAGAAATAAAATTTCATATCTCATCAATAGATAGTTAAAAGGTGGTTTGATAAGCATAAGGATAAAGAGAATAATTTTGAAGTGGGAGACTTAGTCCTACAATGGGATAGAGAAAATGAACCAAAAGGTAAACATTCTAAGTTTCAAAATTTGTGGCTTAAACCTTTTCATGTAGCCGAGAAGATTGGGTTAGGCACGTACTGGTTGCAGAATCTGAGGGGGGAACCTGATGCCCTCTTGGTGAATGGCCAAGCCCTAAAACAATATTTCCATTAAAAAAAAAAATGTGTGTGTGTATTTTCACGATGTTTTGTTTTAGGTAGGTCAATTGCAGAATGCATTTTTGTTTTTGTTTCTTTCTATATTACTTATGCGCTTTTTAATATTGTGTTTATCAAGATGATGGTTGACCTTAATTCATGCGATATGATGAACTCTGTTCCTAACTCATCGCTCACATACAACATAATAAGCACCGAGAGACCTGCGGTTGTTTTAAAGGGGTTCTCTATCTAACTAGCGCAAATGAAGAACCTTGAAAAAATGATGAAGTGTCTGCCTGGTGGTCTGGTAAAACCTTAAGGGAAATATGGTAAGCTAGAAAGGACTACCTGTACCTTTGAGACAGAGCTAGAAAAAAATTCACCTTAACCATCTCATTTTTTAAAATAATAGACGTCCTACTCTCCCACTCATTCAGGGCATTCTGCCAAAATAAAATCAACTATATCAAATGAAAGCACAGTAGGAGAGGGTATGTAGATAACTTCGTTGGGGATATGGACTCTCACTGGTAGCGGATCAAGGTCTGTGACATTGGGGTGACTCCGTCAGGGCTATAGACGCTCGCTGGCAGTGGAACAACACCGTAGCAAGTGAACGATGATAACTAAAGGGCTTGGTCCTAGTGAATTATTTACTTGACACTTTTCAAATGGGGCATGAGTCAGGGTTACAGGAAATGAAGGTGGAATAAAGGTTGAAAACCCCACAGGCAGGCCTAGATGCACCAACCACGGAATTTCAAATGCAAGGATAAAAGAGGCTCCGATAAAAACCAGTTAATTTCTTAAAAGGATTTTTCATCAGTGGAGCCCGAGGTAGGAACAAATATTATGCTTTCACCCAGTAAGTTTCCATTTGTTGAGAACTCAACACACCCTAAAACAAGCCTTTGTCAATTTTCTACTTTTTTGGGTACTGTTAGCATTAGAAGTCACTCCTGGATTACGACAGGAGAAAAGCCCAACGCCCATCATTTTATGTCACGAATAAATTTAATGGGGTGATTGAATAGGTAGAGACCCAGGAAGATATTTCTCTAACTCAGGGAACCGGGCCTGGTATGTAAAAAGACAAAAGAGGTCTTGATCTAACTTCTGTCAGTGAGTTGATTGTAAAATGAGCAGATGGAAGACTTGGTGAGATGAGTGAGCAAGACTGCCTTGGGCATCACGCCTTTCAACAGCTTGAGGAAAAAAAACAAAGAATACAAGATCCTCTTGGTTCAGAGTTTCAGGGAACTGAAGGGTGACTTGACTGGATCTTCCAATTCCAAATCATTCAGTGTTGAGAAAATACAAGAACTAATTAGATACAATGCAACTATTACAGTGATCCAACATACATCATCCTATAACAGCGCAACTCGACTGGATCCTCCAATTTCGAGCTGTTCTAACACGGTGTAAATAAAGAGATGGAAAGAGGTTGACATTCATAAGGAAAGAAGTCTCAAGTGCCAATACATAACCAGAGCAACCAGTGCTTCATTAAAAATTTACAATTGGGAGCCTAGCTCAACCATCGATTGATTACAAAAATGGCGAAATTGCCTATATATACTCAAAACAAAACAACAATAGCGAAAACGAGACACTGCATTAAAAACATTGTGTTTGCATGTCTACTGGCAGTCTGTGCATGCAGACTCTGAATGATCATGCACTTATGACAGACACAACTAGACTCCTGACTGTCCTGCAAATGAATCGACATGCTTTTAACCCTTTGCTGGACTTTCCATTTATGGCGGAGACAATGTCTAACCACCTCCAACAACTTCAATAACTTCTTTCTTGGGATCGAGAACAGTCTTGGTCAAATTTTCCCTTTGGGACATGGAGGTCTTCTCATGGTGCCACCTGGATCATTTGAATGGTCTAATGGATGAGGTGTGGAGGTCGGTGCGAAGACTGGGGCACATGAAGGTATACGAATGAAGGGTAGGCGAGTAAGATTTGGCATTCTTGGCCTGGAAAGGGGAAAGGGAGTGATCACGGAAACAACAGGGGCGAGACACGTGGCAAGAAGAAGGATACAAGGAAAGAGAAAAGGTGACGGGATATAATGGTAACGGGGGACACATCATTTATGGCAAGCTGACGGAGAAGGGAGTGGGATAGATGTCAGAGGATGAGGAGGAGCCAAAGGAAACGGGCCATGTCAAGTGGTTAAGTGGAGAACAGATGGCAGGCAAGAAAATGGTACAGAAGGTGACACAATAGGAGGGGGGGCCCACGTTAATACCACACCATTCCAGACCCCCCCCCCTTTTATTAAAGATAGAATGGAAAGGGGGGTCCAGAAACGCTTGAGTGCCATTGATTTAGGCGCCCTAATCTTGACCATTTGAGAGATGCATGTCCAATTTTGGACCCCCCCCCCTCTGTTAAAGGCAGAATGGCGAGGGGGCTCCAGAATGAAACCTCAACTGTAGATCTAGGCGGGCAGATCTTGGCTGTCCAAAACTGCCTGCTCACTAAAATGACACGCCCACCCTCTAAACTTTGGGAACAATGGGTTTTTTGAATCTCTTTCTTCACCCAAGGGGACGCTTCTTTTAGGAAAATACCCCATACATGATTATGTGCTAACATTAGGCTCCATGGGGGACGACATGCCCCTTGCAAGCTACCGAGAACTCTTTTGTAGCTTCAGTGCCTTATTGTTGGGCTATGGAGTCATTGTTTAAAACTTAAAGATAAAAAAAAAACAATATTTACAACCGCAAAAGAGCCATGTGTGGCTCAAGAGAAACATCTCTTCAGGAAATTCCCATTCATAGGGCCATTGAAGACTTCTTGATCCTTCAAATCTCATAACCTGTAGGTGTTATTTGAAAATACTTTAGAGATTTTGAAGGGCCCGACCCATAGGGCTTCAAATTTGTCGTGCTTGCCCTTGTCTTGCTTAGGAGAATCCCATTTCAGTACCAGATCTCCCATATGGAAAACTTCCTTCTTGGCCTTCTTGTCAAAAACCTGCTTGATCTTCTGCTGATGGTCCTGAATTTTGTTCATCACCTACTCTTTGGCCTGCTGGACCTCTACCAATTGATGAATTCTTCTGATCATATCATCAGGCTCCTATTGATAATCCTGGAGGAATTTGGATACAGGAATGGCTAGCTGAGAAGGAAAAATAGCTTCTGCTCCATAAACTAATTGGAAAGGGGAGATGCCTATAGATCTCTTTGTGGTCACTCGATCGGCCCATAGAGAAAATTTCAACTTTGAATCCCAGGCCCTTTTGTTGTCCTCCAACAATCTTTTGATGATCCTTATCAGGCTTTTGTTGGAGGACTCTGCTAAACCATTTCCCTTGGGATAGTATGGGGTGGAGTGAATCAGTTGATCCCAAATTGCTCATAGAATTTGGCTAACAGTTCAGCCATGAAAGAGGCTACGTTATCAGTAACAATCTTGCTTGGGCAGCCAAATATTTTGATGAGGTCTTCCAGGAATCCAATGATTACCTTATGGGAAGCACTCCTAGTGGGGATAGCTTCTATCCACTTAGTAAAGAAATTCGTGGCAGTTAGGATCCATCTGTGTTGCCCACTGGAAGCAGGGTGGATTTATCCAATGAATTCTAGGCCCCACTGCTGGAAAGGTCTCGAAACAACTACAGGTTTTAAGGGAAGAGAATTAAGAGGTTGCTTTCCTTAGAATCTTTGGCATTTGATGCAGTCTCTGACCTTTCTGTAAATGTCAGTGAATAAGGTGGGTCAGTAGTACCCAGCCTTGAGGATTTTGTAGGCTGTGGTCTTCTAGAAATGGTGCCCTCCACATAGATTGTTGTGAAATTCAGCAATGATCCTTTCAACCTCTTGTGGATTCATACATTTTAAAAGCACCCCCAAGGGGTCTTTCCAATATAAAACTTGATCGACAAGGAAATATTTGACTGCTTTGAGCTTCAAAGCTCTTGCCTTATTTCTTTTTAAGCCATTTGGAGGCCGCAACTCTTGCAGAAAATATATGACCTCATTATACCAAGGACATCGAGCCAACGCGGGTTCTTCTTGAGGGTCTACATCAGACAGCTGATCCTGTAGATTTTCTGAGCATTCATTGATGAAACTTACCCCCAAAGCTTTGCAATTTGCTTCAGCCAACAACTTGGCTCAACCTTGACCTTTGATTAATTTGGTAGGCATTATTTCCAAATCAAACTCAAGGATCTTGGCTATCCATTTACTCCTCCTCCCGTCTATATCAAGTTGAATAAGAATGTTCTTAACAACAGCTGAGGGGACATAGACAATGATTTTTGACTGTAGGACATAGGTTCTAAAGGCTTTGAGAGCCTTTACCAGGGCATAGGCCTACTTCTCCATAATGTCGTACCTGACCTCGACATCCCTTAGTGCTCTCCTAAAATAGGCAATAGGCTGCTCTAGCCTGGCCTCATTTGTCTGTAATAAAAAAACAACCACTATGTTAGATGAGGCAAAGGAGAAAATAAGGAAATCCTTTGAGTAATCAGGACTGATAAGCACAACCGGAGCTTCAGTCAAGGTTTTCTTTATCTGCTCAAAGGAATTTCGAGATTCATAGGTCCACCTCACTTCATTTTCCTTTCTCAACATGGTTGTTATAAGCTTTACCACCTCAACAAAGTTAGAAACAAACCTCCTTAGAAAATTAATCTTACCAAGGAAAGACTGGACTTCTTTCCTGGATCTTGGGATCGACAAGGCTTGGATGGCTTCAACTCTGCTAGGATCAATTTTGACTCGTTCTACTGATACTATGTGGCCCAGTAACTTTCCCTCCTTCATGGAAAACAAAGATTTTTTGGGATTCAATGAAAATCCAAAACTCCTGCATTTTAGAAAAACCTTCCTGAGATGACAACAATGTTTTTTATCAGATTTGGAAAAGACTGTGATGTCGTCCAGATAGATGACCACAAACTTATCTTTTTCCCCAATGAAAGCTATGCCCATGGCATGCTGAAACGTTGCCCCTTCATTCATCAATCCAAAAGGCATTTTAGCATACATGAATGTGCCCCATGGAGTGGTAAATGTTATCTTTTCCCTGTCCTCAGGCAGAACAGAGATTTGATTGTAGCCAGAGAAGCCATCAATCATGGAAATCCTAGATGCTCCTGTTACCCTCTGCAATATATGTTCCATCTTTGGTAAGGGGTAATTGTCCTTCCGTGAGCTCCTGTTCAAGTTCCTAAAATCCACACAGAGTCTGATTTCTCCATCCTTCTTCCTTACTGGGACCAAGTTGGCCACCCACTCTGAATATCTCAATGGCACGATAATCTGGGCATGTAGCAGCTTCTTCACTTCTCTCTCCATGATAGGCAGCAACATAGGATTGATCTGTCTTAGCTTCTGCCTAAATGTCTTTGCCTCCTTTTTCAATGGGATTTTATGCTCAATGACAGAAGTGTCATAAGTTTTGAGATCTTCATAGGTCTAGGTGAAAACATCAGCAAACTCCCTCAATAACTCAGCGTATTCAACCCTCTACTCCTTTGTCAGACTTCTTGACAATTTAACAAACTTGGGTTCATTCTCAGTGCCAATCTTGCACTGAGTTGTATCAGCATCATCATCTGAGATTTTCCCATTTAATGCCACTTCATTTCTATCAAAAAGCCTTTCCAAAGGAACCAGTCCCCTTGGAATATGATTGTTGGGCAGCTGCACAATGTCACACTCTGCAATCTCACTCATAAAATTACCATCATCAAGCTTCGCTTCAGAAACAAAGTCCTTATCAATATGCATCGCTGAAAAATCTTCAACAGTCTCCAACAATATTTTGATCTCAAGATCGTCCTCGAACACCTTCCAATGTTTGACATTGTTAGGTATGGAGGGCTTGTATTTTACTTCTACATCATATATGAATTTGGGTGGCAAGGGCACTTTGAAATTGCTTGATGATGTATCCAAAGAATATACCACTGTGTTCTTCTCTCTTGGAAAGAAAGAAATGCTAAATGTTGAGAAGAAACTGTTGATTAGGTCCCATACCTACTTATGTAACTCCTGAGTCGAGGATGCTCGACTTGATAAGTGTTTCTGATCTGCTGGACTATCAATTTTGCATCTCTGAACACTGCTACCTCCTGAATTCCCATTTCCTTTGCAGCTCTTAAACCTAGAACAAGAGCTTCATATTCTGCCACATTGTTGGTTGTTTCAAACTCTAGCTTGTATGATAGAGATATGGTTCCCTAAGCAGGTGACACAAAAAATATTCCGGCACCAGCGCCTTTCCCGGAAGAGGCTCCATCAAAAAACATTTTCCAGACAAAGGTGATGGGGGGAGAAAATTCATGAGAAGTGGTGGGATGCTTTCTGAGCTTTAGAAGAGGCTCGGGAGAATTAGTGAGTTGTAGTAAACTGGAACCTAAATTAGTGTCAAGGGAAAATAAAGGATGGTTGGTAGGATTGGCTTCGTCACTAATTATGTAGGCCAGCTTGGCTTCTCTGTATAGTCTCCTATGTTCTCCTCCAAACACTGGAATAGTAGCATAGGTTAGGTCCATCTACAGGGTTCCCCCCAGTCTTTTTATCCAAGATCTTGATAACAACATACCAAACTTGGGGGGGAACATCAGCCACCACAATGTCCATGACCACACTTTTCATGGGCAACTGAAACAAGGTCACAACCAGGTCTTTGATGACTCCTAGACATTGAACTTTCCTAGAGTCAAAAGAATAGAGGTCATGATAAACTCTGGTGACTTCTAGTCCTAATTCTACCATGACATTTTTGGGCATGAGGTTGTGGGAAGCTCCTGAATCCATCAAACAGTTGTGCAGTACCTTGTCATGTATGTTCAAGGATGTATAGAAGGGAGGGGATGAATCATTTTTGTCTTCTACCATAGGACCTAGGATGACTGCAGGCTTTTCATCTTGCAAATTGATTGAGTCTATGGGAAGGCATGATGCTTCATACTGTAATAGCTCGAAGAGGCATTTTTTGAACACTTCATGTTTGATCAGTTTGGAGAGGGGCACAGGGATTCTAATTTTTTGAATTTCATGCTCAAAGTTAAAAGAAGATGTAAGCTTTGGGATTTCCCTTACTTCAAGAACATGAATCTGGACCATTGGAGAGAAAGGTTGGGCCATCTTACCTTTGTTGCTTTCTGTTACTTCATTAGCAGGCTTCTCTATTCTAGTGAATTGTTCAGGAACATCAGGTGCTCCTATATTTTTCCTGGACCTCAGGTTATACCTGCTTTGGCTACTGCTAGCCTTGTCTCCCTTGCTAAGTTCATTTATCTTACTGTCCATGAGAGATTCCTCGTATGCTGATTGAGTGAGATGAGGAAAAGGAGAAGTATCTCTGAAGTAGTGGATTTCAAGATCAAGCCCGTCTGTTTCCCCTTCTTCCTCATCATCCACAAAATTATTTTGAAGAGGGGCCTAAATCTTCTGGTCTTCTCTATCTCTTACTCTCTGGTCTCTCTGCATAGTTTGGGGAGCAATATTGTTTGGCCTCCTGAAGCTTCCTTTGTTTTCAGCATTTTGAGGATTTATGTATGTTTGCTTCCCCTCCACCTTCATTTTCTCCATCTCTGCAGACAGAGACTTCACTATCTTGGTCAGTTCATCCACTTGAGGGTGAGGCATAGAGGGGCCAGAAGTTGAGGCTTCAAATCTTCCCTTTCTCCTGTCTGCATCAGTCTTATTTCTCAGTCTGTCAACTTCCAATACATTAGATTCCACCACTATGGATGCATCTTGCATTTGAGCTATGGAGGTATCTCTTCTCTCTCCCAATAAAAGGAAGAAGTTAGGATCGAATGCACTAGCATAAGAAATTTTGGCAGATGCTTCTGTGGATTTTATCTCAGCAGGGATCTTGTTATACATCTTTTGGAGAAGTCAGAGACAGACTCTCCTCCCATTTTCTTCAAGGAACCGAACTCTGTCATGTAATACATGAAATCCTTTTTATCTCCCCATTACCTCAGGAAATCACTATCTAGAGCTTCAATCCCAACAATAGATCTAGGGGCCAATCTCCTAAACCATTTCCTCACCTCACCATCTAGGCTCTGGATGAAGACTCTCATCCAGACATATTCATTTTCAATGTTCAGGTTGTTTGTGTAACGGTAGAAAGCATCTAGGTGCTCTTCTGTAGTTATGTCCTCTTCCCCAGTGAACTTGGGCATATATTTCAGGTAATCTCTAGTAGGGAGAGGATTCATAGGTTGGGGTAGGATTAAGGGGGCATATCTGGCAGCTACTATGGAATCCATTATGTTTAGAGGGGGATTAGCACCAGCCATAATAATAATGGGTGTAGGAGAACGAGGAAGAGATGAGGTTTGAAGCGGAAAGATAGGAGCTGAGCCTACATAATAGGAGGGGAACTGCAGCAAATCTGGGGAACAGGCTTGCGGGCTAAAAGGAACAGAAATTTCCCTTCCTTCAACAACAATAGTAATAGGAGGAGGGGTGGTAAAACCCGGGGTAGGAGAATATTCAGAGGCACTGGGTTTGAACTAGGGTACCACCACGGGGGAGAGGGTAGTAACAAGAGTTTCTCCTACTAATTCGAGACTAGGAGGAGAAAATCTAGCAAGAACACTCCCAAAATTCAGACTACGGGAAAATTCGAAAGAAGGTAATAAAACAGGACGAAATGAAGGGGTTGGAGTTTCTATAAAATCATGAAAATCATCAGAAATACCTGGTTTAGCAGTAGAAGTACCACCTTCAGAGGACATTCCCTTTTTGATAATCTTCTCTGGGTCATCTTCAAGTGGCGCTAAGGGCAGCTGAGGAGTAGACATTGTGTGTCTACCTCTAGAAGCCACGACTGAAACAATGGAGTCACTAATGGGTTCGCATCAATGGAGTCGCCCAGCAGAGTCACGTCAATGGAGTAGCCAGGTGCATAGTAGAAATCTCGATAGTTATGATATCTGATGCACCTTCAGAATCAGTTAATCGTTGTCGTTCAATCACAGGGAAAATATTCAACTTCGTCCCTGGAAACGACACCAGAAATGTTAGCGTTAGAAGTCACTCCTGGATTGCGACAGAAGCAGAGCCCAACGCCCATCAGTTTATGTCACGAATAAATTTAATGGGGTTATTAAATGGGTAGAGACCCAGGAAGATATCACTCTAACTCAGGGAACCAGGCTTGGTATGTAAAAATACAAAAGAGGTCTTGATCTAACTTTCATCAGTGAGTTGATTGTAAAATGAGAAGATGGAAGACTTGGTGAGATGAGTGAGCAAGACTGCCTTGGGCATCAGGCCTTTCAGCAGCTTGAGGAAGAAAAACTTAGAATACAAGATCCTCTTGGTTCAGAGATTTGGGGAACTGAAGGGTGACTCAATTGGATCTTCCAATTCCAAATCATTCAGCGTTGAGAAAATACAATAACTGATTAGATACAATGCAACTATTACAGTGATCCAACATACATCATCCTATAACAGTGCAACTCAACTGGATCCTCCAATTCCGAGCTATTCTAACAAAGTGTAAACAAAGAGATGGAAAGAAGTTGACATTCATAAGGCAAGAAGTCTCAAGTGCCAATACATAACCAGAGCAAGCAGTGCTTCATTAAAACTTTATAATCAGGAGCCCAGCTCAACCATCGATCGATTACAAAAATGGAGAAATTGCCTATATATACTCAAAACAAAACAACAACTGCGAAAACGAGACACTGCATTAAAAACATTGCATCTGCATGTCTACTGGCAGTCTGTGCATGCAGACTCTGAATGATCATGCACTTATGACCGACGCAACCAGACTCCTGACTGTCTTGCAAATGAATCAACATGCTTTTAACCCTTTGTCAAACTTTCCATTTATGGTGGAGACAATGTCTAACCACCTACAACAACTTTAATAACTTCTTTCTTGGGATCGGGAATAGTCCTGGTCAAATCTTCCCTTTGGCACATGGAGGTCTTCTCATGGTGCCACCTGGATCATCTGAACAGTCTAATGGATAAGGTGTGGAGGCCGGTGTGAAGACTGGGGCACATGAAGGTATATGAATGAAGGGTAATAGAGTAATATTTGGCATGCTTGGTGTGGAAAGGGGAAAGGGAGTGATCACGAAAAAAGAAGGGGTGATACATGTGGCAAGAAGAAGGATACAAGGAAAGAGTGAAGGTGACGGGATATAATCGTAACGGGGAACATATCATTTATGGGGGGCTGACGTGGAAGGGAGCGGGACAGATGTCGGAGGATGAGGAGGAGCCAAAGGAAATGGGCCATGTCACGTGGTTAAGTGGAGAACAGATGGCAGGGGAGAAAATGGTACAGAAGGCGACACGGCAGGAGGGGGGCCTCACGTCAATACCACACCATTCCAGACCCCCCCCCCCTTTTATTAAAGACAGAATGGCAAGGGGGGTCCGGAATCGCTTGAGTGTCGTTGATTTAGGTGCCCTAATCTTGACCATTTGAGAGATGAGCATCCAATTCTGGNCATTTAAGGCAGAATGCCAAGGGGGCTCCGGAATGAAACCTCAGCCATAGATCTAGGTGGGTAGATCTTGGTCATCCAAAACTGCCTTCTCGTTAAACTGACGCACCCACCTTCTAAACTTTGGGAAAAATGGGTTTTCTGAATCTCTTTCTTCGCCCAAGGGGACACTTCCTTTAGGAAAATACCCCATCCATGATTATGTTCTAACAAGTACCACTTGATCTTTTGCACTTTCTGATTCAATTTCCTTTTTTGAAAAAATATTTTGTCTTTCCTTATTTCCATGGTTCTCATCACCTATTCAGGTTTTTTTGAAATATGAAACTTCATGACTAAAAAGACCTTAAACACCTGAATAAAGAATCGATAGTTAAACACTTCACCGAATGCGATTAGGATCAATGTTGGAAGGAATTCAAAGAATGAAAAGAACCAGTCGAAAAATCTCAGTCGTCGAGCGTCGATCTCCATCGCCATCAGCAAAAGGAATTTTTTGTTTGCGTCAAGTCTTGCATAAGAATATCGCCGATATGTGATTCCCCTTCGGCATCGGTAAAAGATGAGGGGGATGGATGTTAATGAGGAGAGAAAACATATTTTCAATGGCCAATGCCCCAATGCGCTTCATCGGTACTGTGGAAAACCTAGAAGGATCATGGCTAGAATTTTTACCACGATAAAATTTATCCCCGATCGTTGATCTCCGATGCATTTTCGGCATTGGGACTTTTTCAAGGGATTTGATCTAAAAGAACTTTGATAGGTTTATCGTCAATCGTCGACCCTTGATACTTTTTCAGCATCGGAAAGATAAGGTTTGTTTTAGAACGAATAACTTAAGGAAAGTCTCGACTCCGATTAATACACGTGAATTAAGTCACCAGTCTTCACCGCCATGTGTCTTTACCAGATTGGAGAGTCATACGGTCTAGTTTTACCACGAGTCATTTTTGGTTTCCTATGTCTGAGTCACACCTCCGAGTCAGCTTTTCCATGTCAGCATTGTACGGTCAGATCATTCGGCATCGGAGAATTTTACAGGAGGACATCGACAAAAATGTTCATAGCACATCCCTGATCCCCAATCCACCCACTGAGAGAGCGACGTGATGGGACGTTTTAGCATTTGATATGATCATATTTTGAGCATTTAAGGAGCTAATTAATACCAAATAATACATTAGTTGTTACCTTGTGCACCAATCAAAACAGCCATTTAAAATTACCGATAGACCACATCACCACTAGCACCTCTGTTGTCAACCCATAATGAATTTAAGTTCTAGAGATTCGGAGGTAAATTTGTTACAATTTCACTCATAACCTGAATTGAATGGTTTATGCGACACAGTAAGATCTTCCATGTTTAAATTCTCTTGAGCCATTGTAAATGAAATCATTCTGTGTATAAGAGAATTCCAGAGCATCCGAAGGAACAAGACAAGTGACTCGAAGGTTGTATCAATCCCGTGATTGTCAAAATAACCAGGTTTTAACAAGCTTCAGAGGTATGTATCCGAATCTGTAATTTTGATGGTTGTAATTCATATGTTTTTGTTCGATTTTTGTTTTACACAGTCTCTGAAATTTTATTTTAGTTGCAGGAACAATGCTGCCAAGAAATCCAACCACCAGACAATCCCCGAGGGCACCGAAGCTGAAAGAACCAGACGTAGGAGAAGGCTCTTCTCCATGGGTCGCCAAACAATTGGAATACACTCCGAGGTTGCAACCTGTCATTAAAAGAGAAACGAAGAAGGTTTTCATCCAGCCTCCGAACTTTGGAGATACAGAGGCAAGCACATGGTCAAATATGGCGCTCCCACATTGGGGGGATCTCTTTAACAATATCAGTCGAGAGGAGTACCCAGAATATGTCCCACAAAGTGATCTAGACATAAGGGTACTCGAAAACCAGGTATTCCCAAACATCCAATGGTCATAACTACATATGGTGGCAAGAAGAACCCCCATTTTTCCCTGCATAGAATTCCTGAAGTTGCTCACCGACCACACAAACACACAGAAATGTTTAATCAATGATCACAATGGTGGGTGTGTTAGAGTGTTCCTTCCAGTAGAAGTTTAGAAATACTACAAACTCAGATACCCCGAGGAGCATCTAAACACAAACTTTGTCATGAATTTCTATGAACACCACGACACCATCCGATTGATGGCCTCATGGTGGAGGGAGGACAAGAAGTTTACCAACTAGAGCACTGGCTGGTATGGGAAAACTAACTTAAGGGAGCCTTATGTCTATTTGATGGCTCTCATATGCCGATTATATGGAGAGAAATATTTCTCCAGGTTTTCAGAGGCATGGATGCCTTTGGTAGACATAGTTGCGATCGTTGGGTGCAGCTTTAATTGGGGAGCAATAATCTCCAAGCAACTGAGAATTTTTGTGCAGCAGACCCAGGTGCCTAAGGAAGGGGAAGCACTAATGTTTTACATGGATTCATACTTGCTTGATGTCATATGCGGTAGAAACGTCTTCGCCGACATGAATCTGAGTTGGCATGTTGCAGAACTCCCTGTCCATGTCTACTCCAACGTGCTATGGGAAAAAAGGTATTAGAAGTCCTACTCTCTCATCTGCAATGAATTCATCGCCTGAATTTATTTTATTCTTTTGAAGGCTATTGGTGGAAGCCAAAAAGATGATATCCAAGGCAATCCATTAGTATTTGGATGAGTGAGCCACCTACATCAGGGTGTTTAGGGCCACCGGAGCACCACATCTTGTACCATCTCATGTCCCAGGCCGGCTTGTCATAGGATAAGTATGATATCAAACCATCTTGCAAGGCTACAACATCACCCTAGTCAAGGGAAAGAAACAAATGTTCATACCCTATGGTGTCCATGTAGGTTTCTATTTGGTAAAGGATACCGCTTAGGCCAAACAAGAAGGGTTGAGCCAACTAGAGTTCAGATTCCTGATAGGCCGATTCCACAAGCACGATCCATAGGGCGTGGTCTTGCAACATGCTTCACAAGTGTTGTTATGCTGGTCATACGCCCACAAAACATTCGAAGACAAAGTCTTCATAGAAAATGCCCATGACTGGGACAAGGTGGTACAAAGGATGACCGGCCCAAAAATGACCAGGTTCAGGCCCATGAGCCTAGATGAATAGGCGATGACAATAGAATAGTCGACTCAAGAATCTCTTAGATCTAGGGAATAATTTAGAGTGGCAGAGGCACAAAACAGGGGACTGACTATGACACCAGAGGCAAAGGCAAGGGGAATGATCCTAATAGAACAGGTGCAGCGAGTAATCGATCAACTGCAGAATGACCCAGACGTCATAGAAATGGCAAGGGTCACTGTTGAAAACCCAGTTGAGAGCCAGGAAGGTCCAAGTGGCCTGGAGCTAATACAAATTGATGAAATCACCAGGTTAGATGACCCTGAAGTTAAAATTCCATAGGTCTGATCACTAGGGAACGTTTCGGCTCAGCCAAAGATATCAAGGACATCTAGGAAAGCAAGTGCACCAAACTCCCTCCATGACTTAATAACAATTTATGATGATGAGGAGAGTTTGGAGGTGTCCTTGGTTACTTCAGTGAAAATCACAAAAGAAGAGGAGCCCAAGAAGGCCTCTTCCCTATCTCCTGATGCTCGAATTCGAGGCCTTCCACAGAATGACCAGGAGATCGAAAGTGTCTTAAAAAATAAGCTACTCGATGTACTAGAGACCCAAGTGGATAGCCCGAGGGATGATCTAGGATTAGTTCCACAGCAAGAAATCGTCATTTAAATAGTCGATTATCAAGCAAGTACCGAGCCTTCCCCTGATGCTTCAATTTCAGCCAGTACTTTACCTCCCGATGCACAACAACCAGAGGTCGGACCTTTGAAACATACGAAAGAAGTTCAAGAACCCAATCTTGAACAGATATACACCATCGGGAGCCTGGGAAATATGCTTACCTGGGGAGATCAAGAAATCCTTGAACCCGTGGATGAGGTTGCTGACATACAATCCATCTCCTATGACCAGAAGAGGAAAGCCATCGTGAAGAGAACCAACAAGAAGAGGGGGCTTACTCTGGATCGCTCCATCCTCATCACCACAGAGGAAAAATTGATTAACAAGGAGCATGCCAAGATGTTCGAGCTTATCGATGCAGGGATGGTAATCACAGATGCCACCCTGTATAGAGAGAAAAGGGATGAAGAGGAGTTGGTTGCTACGCTAGAGGAGATGGAACATCTATGCCATTTGGAGAAATATTATCAGGACTCCACATAGGCCACGGTGTTCTTGAGAAGTGAATTCCAGGATGCCTACAATAAATTCACAAATGAGTGGCACCTTTTCACCATAGGAAGACACCCTCATGGCGCAGGCAACATGCAAAGATATGGAAAGATGATATGAAAAAGCACACCAAGTAGTGGAGAGGATTGATTACATCAACGTCATTCAGCAGGGCTGATATGCTGAAGAGCACGACATTCAGGTACTAAGGGATAGCATCCTCGATCGCATAAATAAATCAACAAAATACTGGGTGAAAATGGCCCAAGAACCTCATCGGGAAATCCAAGAGAAATGGGTCGAGTACGAAAAGAGTTGGACCAATATCAACCGAGTGATGAGAGACATCGACCTCCCAGAATTCGGCACACCCGATGACTTTGTCGACTTACATGACATAGTCAAATTACATGTCGAACAAGACTCATTGTGGGATGCGAAGATAGTAAAGGTGGCGAACATGGTGCCAGTTCAAGTGCAGCAATTCATGGAACACCCGATCAAGGCTCGAACCATGTTGCAACATTTAAGTGCCATAGTAGTCAAGTATTGGGCCTGGGCAATAGAGATAAAGGAAATCCTTTCAGCCCCAATGGACCAACACATATTTTCATATGCCAACACATGCGAGGATCTCTTTGTCCAATGGTCGGAGTACGAGGAGATTCATCCACTCAAGTGAAATCATTTGATGACTCTTAGAAGATTGAGTGATGAAAGCGCCATGTGGCAATGTTTTGTTTTACTTAGCTTGCACTTTTGATAGTTATTTTTAGTTAATAATATGTTATAAATAGGAGGATTGACATGTTAGCAAGGGGTCGATGGTTGTTGCAAAGACCCTCATTTTTGGATTTGTAAAGAACTATTTTGGAGCTACCTTAATTGAGAAGTCATGTTTAGGACCTGAGACAAAGTTGTGTTTTTCATCAAAAGTGTGTGTGATTGGATATGAAGAAGAATTATTTCTTATTTTCTCTCATGAATGGATGTTGCAATGAGTAAGAGCCTCTGAATCTGTTGATAAGTTATTTGATTCAATATTTTTATAGTTCTTGTCTTTAATGATGAAAAGTAAATCGTTGTGTTAATATGTGATTGATGATTAGAGTTAAGGAAACTATTTTTCTTGCCATAGTTTATTACATGTATGTTTTCCCCTGATAATCGTATCTCAGTCAATAATTGGAACACCAACATGTTAATGTATTAGTACTAGGCTTGTTGTAGGTGTAAGAATCATTGTCTGCATGCTTGAGAAGAAGGGTTATCCCGAACTTAGCTTTCTTCAGTAGTTAAGTTATTTTCCCTTCGTTACCCAGTTGGTTTATACTATCTTTCACCTTGTATCGGTCCCACCTATAAGAGAAAATACAAAAAGAGAACGCTTGAACCGAAGGAGGAGTTTTCACAAGAAAACATCCTGTCAATCACTATGTAAATCCCATCGATTAATTGGCCGGATTGCAAGATTTGGAGAACCATTTCACCATTAAATGTTGCAAAGTCTAATTGGGCCTCTGTGATAGGTTTGGTTCCTACTGTTGAATTAAATGGATTTAGGACCCCTCAACATATTCATAACAAGGTTGCATATATGTTTTCAAGACCAATAAGCAATGCATTTGTAGTACTAGGGTATAATCATTTATCTCATGAAAGTTATGTTGAACAATATGCTAAGGATGATTATTTTAAAGATGTATATGATGCATTAACTCGTGGAAATCAATAGTCAGATTATTATATGCATGGAATTTTTTTACGTCATCTTGGAAAAATTTGTATACCCAAATATGAAAGAGTATATGTAATTAGAGAAGCTCATACATCACTCATTTCTTGTCATTTTGGGGTTGGTAAGACAGTCACACAATTGCAGAGATATTGTTATTGGCCTCGAATGAATGATTCAGTTTCCAAGTATATAAAAGGGTGTGTTATGTGTGCCACAAGAAATCCTAGGAACATAAATTTGGGATTATATACATCGCTTCTCGTACCTTCTTAACCATGGGAAAGTATCTCATGGGTGCTTCACCTTATTAACACATATCTTATCGTGTCCATTCATAAAGAGGGTTTTTAAATTGTGAAAAATAGAGTCAATATATTGTAGGTATTGGGGGGTTGTGCAATGTATGGGGGCTATAAAAACAGATATTTGACATAAATAAGGGATATCTAGTAAAAATAGAGTTGTTTTTATTGGACAGATTTATTGGGAGGGAGTTTCAACAAAATTATTTTGGGAGGTGTTTATCAATATTAGGTGAAATTAGAGGTATTCTTTAATATCCCATGAACGAATGCGTTATGTCAGAGGCTTGTTGAGTGGATACCCCGTGAAGTATCTCCATAGATTTTGTAGGGGTATTTTTGATGTCCAGAACATGTCATGATTATCTATATGTTGTCATGGATATATTCAATAATATGTGTATCTTAATGCCATGCAAGAAATAGGTCACAGCTGAACATACAACATAGATGTTCTTTGCTAATGTTTGGGTTCATTTTGGGATGCCTACATCTATTATATCAGATCTGTATTTTCACTTTTTGGGAAAATTTTGGTCTCATTTATGGGATCTCATGGACATTAAGCTAAAAAAATAGCACAAATTTTGATCCGCGAAACAAATGGACAAACATAGGTGGTAAAAAGAACAGTGGTACATATGCTTTAAGGCTACTATATCAAGCATCCTAGGTTATGGGATGAGTAATTTCCTTATGTACAACATGACTATAATCATGCCATGAATTCTTCTACTTAGAAAACTCATTTTTAAGTATGTTTGGGGTAATTGCCTAAATCACCTATGGAATTTAGTTTTGGAGAAGCAAGTAAAGAAGATGAGCAGGGTGATACATATAAATCTAAAAGGTTCATTCAGAATATTCAACAGGTACATCAAGAAAAAATCCAAGCCAAATATAAAGTGAGGCATGACAAACATTAGGTTGACCATCAGTTTGAAGTTAGTGATCAAGTATTGTTACATATCAGTAAAGATAGAATGAAAGGTGAAGGTAAAAATCTAAGACTAATCTGATATGGTTCATGCAAGATCTTAGAGAATATTGGTACTAATGTCTTTCATTTAGATCTACCATCCTACATACAAATGTATTCAGTGATAAATGTTGAAAATTTGAAGCATTATGAGCCTCCTATGATTATGGATGAATATGGAATTATTCAAGTTCTGACAGTTGATGATTTTGCTCCAGAGTATTTAGATGAGCTACAGGGAGATGTTATTCTTGACAGAAGAATCAAGACTTCACAGTGAGGTGATGTGGAGTATCTTTGAGTTGGTATTAAAGGAGTAAAACCAAGCAAAGCAAAGTGGATGGAGATCGGAAGGGTGAGGAAACTTTACCCTCACTTAGTTGTTTATTAACCAAAAAATTTTGGTGGTCCAAAAGGCTTCTAATCGGGATGAATGATCCAAGAGGATCCAAAATGCTCATAGAGGTCTAGGAGGATCTGAAACGCTCATCGAGGTCCAAAAGGATTTAGAAATGCTCAAAATTCAATTTTTCCAAATGTTCTTGATAATTCCATCAATGCATAGATGTCATTGATATCTTTCCAATGGCACAAAAATCGTCTCAAATGGAGTTCGTATGCAAACTTTGTGGATGGTCAAATTTTGGATCAAACTAGGGAAAAATGGCAAAAGTCAACAAGGTCAAAGGTGACATGTGTCATTGTTGAGGAAAAAGGTATGGAGAACCTTACTCAAACATTTTTGGATCTTTCTAGGCTAAGGTAAGATATTTGGGAATGTTACCCAGAATTTATAGCCCAAAAATCAAAACAATCACTTGACCCACAAGTAATATATGCAAGGGACCAAGGCTGATTTTATTATTATATGTAACCATGCAAAAAGAAGAAAGTGAAACTATACGTAAGTGTGTTCATGATAAAGAGACAAGAATTCAAAAGGAATCTGAAAAATGTCATTAAATATATACATGTGAGACAAAAATCAACAGTCTGATTTTTTTTTATATTAATTTCATTATGAGATACAAAGAAAAACTTCTCTTTACAAGCCCCTGCGAGGGTGGGGACCAAATTCATATTTAGAATTCTCCAATGGGAGCCATACAAAAATACTATGATAATAAAATAAAACTGAAGATAAAAATCTGGATCAACGTTCCATAAAAGTGTTGTCACTTGAATCTGCAAAATATTCTTTATCAGTCGTGAAAATCTAATCCACAAACAAACAATCATACACAAACTGCCTAAGATAGATGTTACACCTTTAGAAACAAGATGCTAAAAGATATGATTTGGTTTTGAATCCTGATGCCTTCAATAAGACCCTGTTGTCATCAAGATGGTTTATCTTTCTGGTAAACTCAGAATAATGAAGAAAATAATAATATCACAAGTATAGAGTAGACCTGATATTAGAAGTTTTCCTTCTTCTCTCTATTCTCCCCTTGTCTCTTCCTTGGATTGAGATTTTATTCTTCTCCAATAAGTTATGGTAGTTCAACTACCTTTCTTTTGTTAAGTTTTAGTTATCTTAGCCAATAAGTTTAGACAAGTAAATAATAATAAATAAATAAGGGTCTATTTAAATAATAACTAAATAAGTGGGACCCCTAACTTTTCTTGTTTAAATTTAAACTAAATATATTCCCTCCTTGTTACTCCATTTTTCATCACTTTAATGATCAACATAATATAAAATATAACACCCCAAAAATATGCTCGAACATTTGCCTTGTAACTCCGATCCTCATATAAATAGCCAAATATTTTAGTTTTCAAAATAAAATATGACCGTTGCCCAAAAATAGAACTATATCCATGTTGTCCAAAAGAAATCAATATAAATGTATCCTTTGTGTCCAAAAACATTTTGTCATCCTACCACAAAACAACATTAAAACCCATATTTACTGTGAGAGGCAGTCTACCTCTTTTCACTGTTGACTGCTTCTTTTGACCCTTCCACTGAATTTTATTGTGCAATAGCCTTAAGTTGATTGGAGCCTTGAGGTTGGATCTCACTGATGACATGGGAACAACTATCTTTCTGGTGTGCATGATAGGTCACTGATTCAAACTGATTTGGAGGAATATTTGGAGGACTTTGAGGGATTGGCCACTCTTTTTCCTTTATCGATTTCTGGCTCGGGAATGGCAGTTTTGAGCCTCTTTCTTGCATGAGAATATTGGAATAGTGAAACAACATGGTCAATTTTGGCATTTTGATTTAACGGTAGTGGAGGAGGGTGAAACGATAATGATGTTGTAGGCCAACCATGATGATGTACAGTGGGATGATGGACAACTTCCTACAACCCATCATTGACAGGTGGCTCTAACTGCATAGACGCATGAGGGGGAACACAGACACCAGAGAAGTTTTGATTAGTCTGAAAAGGTAATCTCTTAGGTCTGGGTTGAAAAATCCCTTGGCCAACTAAATTAAAGAATCTAGCTTGGAAAAGACGATTTAATTCTTGCGGATCAGCGTCAAAATGAATTGAGAACTGTGGCCTTATATGGCCCCTTTTCCAATTATTAACGCTGCCTCTATTTGCAGCTTTGTCATTGCTGCCCCTGCTGAAAAAACTCATCCTAAAGCAAGATTCAAATTAGAATATGAAAAAATTTTAACTATTCATTCATTAACACTTTACCTAAATAAAATCAAAATGTTGGCTCTATCATTCACAACAGAAGTATATGCAATCCATCCATTGATACAATCCATCACATATCGAATTTAATAAACAATTGCATTAGAACAGGGATTTACAGGGTTATCGAGAAAACGGGGGGCTTTGTAATGGATGAAAAATGATATCATGGATGGGACTGAATAAATGGATATTGTTCAAGAAAAATCAAGAACCTTATTCTCGTAAAATCAATACCATCCACATTCTAATTTCTATTTTATGTCACCCTTCAATCCTTTTCCATCCTTTCCTATTAAAAAATGAAATTCATAATAATAGAATAGGAAATACATTAAATATTATTGGGAAAATGGTGGGCATATAATGATCAGAAAATGAAACTATGAATGAGAATGAGACGATTATTGTTCCATATTATAAATTGTCACATACTCAATTTCCTAATCAACATTAATATCGTCTGCTGAAAACATTTTGGATTTACCATTGTTCACCATGCCAATTATTTCCATGCTAAAATGACAAAATCCACAACTACCAAATTTCGTTTGTGCCATATCCATTTTCTTTAAAACTTCAATATACAAGGTCTGCAACTTTTAATATGCCTAATATCAAACTCAAGGAAAATTCCACAACAGTCAACCTTCCATAAGTTTTATTATTTTAAACCATACATGTCTTTTAAAATGATGAAGTTTTTGTAGGATACCGTCAACAAAACATTTTTGGCTCAACTATAATCATAACTAGAATATCTAAAGTTGACATGAAAGGATGAGAAAGGAAGCATAAAGATCCTTTAATTGTGCATTATAAAAATCTCGCTATAACCCCAAAAATAATTGTTGTAAAATCAAATAGAGTTTGAAACCCCAATGTGAACATTGCAACCATTGTTTTATCATACCAACATTAACTTTAAAATTATATCGAGTCCCCTCATGGATGGATAAAAAATTAAGCCATTAGTTTGCCAAGTCCATTAATCAATTTTCTAGTAGTTGAATCAGGGTTTGGATTTATTACTCGACCCATTTCTATTGGATGGAGGAACACAACCTAGAGCAGACAGAATGAGCGTGAGGTTTAAGTGTCAACCAAAAATGAAGCCAACGAATAACAATAACAATCACCTTCCATCCATATCTCTTTTCTTAAGAATATAAACTCTTCGAAATTCTGAAATGACAGCAGAATAAAATACATAGGCCTTCACACTTATCTATAAATTTTTGAACAATCGTAACAATAACTTGAAAGAACTGAAAATCATTTAAGGTCTAGGCATGCTTGATAAGGGTAATATATTTGTTACAAACCCCTGACTTATTTTTTTTCTTTCTATAAAAATCCAATCATAAAGTATGAGCGAAACTGAGTACATTTACCCATAAAACAATTGCCAACAACAATATCACAGTAATGCCAACGTTGCACCAAACACATCACAACCATATATTACAAAAAACCAAAATGTTGAACCATATTCCAACTTTGAATCGCTTAAATACCAGAAAGGAAGGAAACCAAAATCAAAATGTGTTTTTACAAGACCAGAAGGCTCACAATTTCCTCATAACATTTCACTATAATCTTTGGAAAAACAAACACATTTTGTATGCAAAATATAAGATCCAAAAAGATGATTTTACCCTGATCAAAGCCAAGATATTCATGAATGAAGAGGTAAAATCCACATACATGTAAGAAGAATGTTGGGAAATCACAGAGCACAATTTCCAATTCCCTGAGGACGGAGAACGATGGAAACTTTGCTAACCAAAGCGCTCCAAAATGAGTATGGACATGATGGTAAGGTGGTATCCTCGAGGTAGGGAAAGAAAGACCTTCAATAAATTCACGTCGCTTTTGAACCTCAGCATTGAATTCCATCAACTACTACGTGGTGGGGCGCACTTAAGCTCTAAAGATCACCACATATCAACATACTTTAACCAATCACCAAATTGAATTTTGAACATAAAAAGTTGGGCTTCCAACATAGAAATAACACATATCCCATCCAAGTATGCACCAAAAGTCGCACTCAAGGTTGAAACATGTCAAAGTTTTAGGTGTATAGAGTGTAAACCAAATTGTTTAATGAAATAATCATTTCTTCATTTGAAACAAGTTGTAACATACCTAACATCCATTAATTGCAAACAAAACTAGGTTGAGGTCTCCCTCCCTTTTGTTTTCGAACTATGAACTTCTTCTTGTAGATTGAAAAATTTAGCAAGAGGAGTCACTTCTTTTCCTCATTATTGTTCTAAAGGGGTCCTACCTATTTAGTATTACTAATATATCTATAAGTAATAATGCATTGAAACTCATTTGTAGACAGTGATTTCATGTTGCTCTTTTGGGTGTCAACAAACCAGTGACTCCACGGAGAAATTTACTTTCAGTATATTTAGAAGTCATAATGCTTGGTTCTGCATGACGTTAGTAGAATTATGTGATCGAAACTATTCAGAAAATAGTTATGCAACAGCGGGAAAGTAACGGCTTAAGGGAATTGATGGAATGGGACTTTGTGGAACAACTTATGGAAAGTGAGATGTATGAGGGGAATTGGTCCTGTATGCATAAAAATCAATAGACTCGTAACCAAAAATACTTTTAAATTTTAAGGAGAATGATTTTGATATGCTCTTGAATCTCAGAATGGAGGGAAGAAATGAATAGAAGAAGAAGGGAAGAAATCAAATCCAACTATACTAAAACAATATTGAAAGAAAAATGTTATTTCACCGGTGTTTCGAAAGGAGGATATCGTAACAATTGTGTATCACCTTATTCTTATTGATCAACAATACTTACAAAAATGACATAATTATGGAAAAATTGATCCAGGATTTACTTCCATTGACCATGCAAAACAAACAAGAGAAACCAAAACCCAATAAACCAAAATGGCGAAAGACAAAATATGTACAACAGTCATATTTACATAATATAGAGTCAGTGATCAAGTTGGTTCCACATAATGTTTCAGGTGGGAACAATTGGTACTGTAAGAAAACCATCGTTCATCCATGTCCTAAAGAAGATATGAATTTGGGCCAAGGATAAAAGTGATTTTGAAAGGACCTAGCCATAACTTTTAGGACTTAGAATGACTTCCTCTCTCAGTATGGGTTGAGTCCCATAATAAGACTTTGTCATTTATTTTAAGTTCAACAGACTTTGCTCGTTTATTAAAATATGTCTTCACTGTTTGCTGCCTCCTTTTCATATTTTCCAAGGCAAAATTCCTTTGTTCTTCCAGAGCTAAAAAAGTATTTATCCTTTGAGAAACATTAGAAGAATTTAATTTTTCAGTCTATATTATCAACCGTAAGGAAGAAAGCACTAATTCAATAGGAAGAATAGCCTCTTGGTCGTATATGAGCTGAAAGGGAGTAAATCTTGTACTTTCTTTAGTGGTTGTATAGTCTTCCCAAAGAGAATAAGTTAGAAGTGTGTGTCATTGGTGAGGTTTGTCTTCTATAATTCTTCTTATAATCCTGACGATATTCTTATTAGTGGACTCGGCTTGTCCATTTCCCTAAGAGTAATAAGAAGATGAAGTGAAATGATTGACACCTAATTTAGCAAGAAATTGAGTGAGTTTTTCAGAAATAGAGGTTGGCCCATTGTCTAAAATGATTTCTAATGGAAGGCCAAATCTAGAAAAAAGATATTGGACTCTAAGAAAGAAATTACTTTTTCATCTTGCACGTGTCTAAGAGGGATAGCCTTGGTCCACTTGGTAAAGTAATTAGTGGTTGTCAAAATGAAGATATCCCCTACAGAGGATGGAGGATTGATTGGGCCATTAAAGTCTAAACCCCACTTAAAAAAAGGGAAATATGGAAGGACAGGTTGTAAAGGCATGGCAGAAAAATGTTCCTTACCAGCGAATTTTTGGCACTTATCACAGAACCTCACGAATTGATAAGAATCACAAAATATAAAAGGCCAGTAATAACCATTTCTTATGATCTTAAAGGTGGTAGCTTTAGCAAAGAAATGGCCACCAATATGAATGACAAATGCTAATGATCCATGGATTTCATGTAATATTTTATGTGCTTCATCATCATTTACACATTGGAGCAACAAACCATCAGCAAATCTTCTAAACGAGGAGTCTCCTAAAATAGTATACTTAGAAGCTTCAAGGCGATGTATCCTTCTTTGATGAGGATCCAACTTGTCTGGGCACCTCTGATACTACAAATAATACACCATAGTTTTATACCAAGGATACTCAGATAGAGAGAGATTTTAATTTTCAATATAAAGTAGCATTGAAAGAGGGTTATCTTGGTCGTCAAATTCTTCACTTGGTTTAGGATGTCCATCTAAGTGAAGTGATAAGTCTCGTCCCTTGATTATCTTAGAAGTCATGATTGTCAAATCATGCTCCTGAATTTTGGCAAGCCAATGTGAAAGTTTTCCTAAGAGGTAAGTTTATGAGAGTAGAAACTTGACAGTAGGAAAAGGGACTTTTACCTGCGTATGTTTTCATTTGAAACCCTACAACCTGTTGTAAAGTAATATCCATATTAGGAAGCATAAAATGGTCTTTTACACTTTCCCTATTTAATGCATGAAAATCAACAAATAACCTGATCTAACCGGTAGTTTTTTGAACAAGATCTACCCATTCAGAATACTTGACTGGAATGATTATATGAGCATTCAACAATTTTTCCAATTCCTTCCTAATGGTAGATTCAAGTGTAGAATTGATAGGTATTTTCCTTTACCTAACTGGTTTTTTCCCTTCCTTGATAGGAATGGCATGTTGTATAAAAGTAGGATCAAAACCATGAACATCATCATATAACCAAGAAAAAACATCCTGAAATTCACGGAGTAACTCTGTGAATTTCCCTTTTTCTTCATCAGAACATTAGGCACCTATTTTAATGATTTTTGGAGAGCTAGATGTCCCAATATTCAAGGAAATAGTATCCCCAACTTTCCTTTTTGACTCGTCTTTCTTATTTGTTTCTTTGTTGCTTACATCACTTGACGAGAATGAACTCTCAAGAGGAGTCAAGCCTTTAGTAAACTTGTCTTCTTCAAGAGATATGATTTCCTTAGGCTTAAAAATTCCATTCTCTATGAAAGCGCAAATGCCTTCGTCACTCAGGAAAACCTTCCATGATTCTACGTTATCGTGGAGGTGAAGATGGTAAAGAGATTGGAACATACAATCAGGTCTTTGAGGTAAGAGATGTCGAGTAGGAGAAGTTGCAAAAACAACTAATCTATCATCCATTGAATTAATTTCCCTCTTAACATGAGTGACGTTGAATGATAGCATATTTGAAATTAGCATCCAAATAGCTTGGGTATAACGTTTAACTTATTGTTTGTTGCATAAATTTTTCATACAAGATTCACAACAAGTTCAGAATCACCAAAAACTGTAAGGTGGCCACATCCAAGACTATATGAATTTTCAATTCCCAACAATAAGGCTTCAAACTCCACAACATTATTTGTACAAGAAAATTCCAATCTATAAGATAAATTGTGAATTTTTCCTATAGGAGAATATAGAATGATGTCGACTCCATTACCCTTATTTGAACATGATCCATCGAAATGCATGTGCCACATGCCATCATCAAAATCAGTTTTTTCAAGTATAGTGTAACCTTCATCAGTAAAGATAGAGTACACCCCCAAATCCTCTTCGAGATAATTTACATTGGGTTGGAGAATGCTTTCTATATAGGGTTGGGGAATACTCTCTATATTGGGTGAAATTATTCCTTCCCTAAGAACTATAATGTTCTTTCCATTTTGAGGGACAGATAAATGTGTACCATCGAGTGAAAGGTATCCATGAGTTAAGGCCTTCTAGTCCCTCCCCAAAATAATTGAGTAGTTACTCACATGCATATCAATCACTTGGATGTTGAGAGTAGTTCTTATCTTGGGATGTGCACACAGAACTAAGGTTACATCTTTGATTTCACCTATAGTTGATTGCTATATATTATTATAAGAGAGCATGCTTCTTGAATTTTCATTGGTACAAGATAAGCCAAGCTCTTCCATGATTATTTTATAGATCACACTTGACCAAACCCACCATCAATTAGGCAACAATGAGCTATTTTGTCCATGATTTTTACAGAATTGTAGAAAGGAGGGCTCTTTACAGGGTTCCTAAAGTTATTTACACCTATTCTATTTACAGTTGAATCTTCTTCCTTTGAATCTTTAGATAGATTTGCTATGGTAGAAATCTTACCTTCCATAAAGTCCTTAAGATGCTTATGTTGTTATGGAATGGAAACCATGTCCAAAATGGTAGCATATACTTTGATGTTAGCCAACTGGTTAAGGATATTATACTTGGAAGAAGAAGAGGAGAAGATACTCCTCGATTGCTTGAGGTTCTGACAGAGAGGATGAAATTGGGGAAGAAGAAGTGAGAGGAGGATCAAATTTAATCTTGGAAGTGTAATATTTATTCCTACTATTTATTACCATAACATCTTTTGGTTCATCCCAATCTAAAACAATGATATTGGTATCAGGGCTTTTGCCAAAAATCTTATCTCTAGCATTTATTTTAACTTCACAGGTATTCTCATCATGATTTTCTTCACAAAAGTTACACCAAGTGCGAGTCATCATGGTCTTTGGCTGAAAATTGATTTCATTAGTATTTCTAAACGACACTATAGAAGAAGTCTCGAGAGAAGAGGAAGAAGAAATTCCTTTTCGTTCATAGGCTATCATCCTATTATTCATATCTTGTATGAGTTGTAGAATCGCAGACGTATCTTCTTGATTGACAAGGTCTCCCTTGGGAAGACCCATTCTTTCAAGTTTCTCTTCATAGTATAGGCAAGCCTGAAGGGTGGAACCGAGATTATCGGCATGATTTTGAGGACGAATTAGTTCAGGTATTTGATTATATAACTTGGTGAAATGAAGGTTAAAATATTTAATGGTTTCACCATTATTATAAGTAATATTGTTGTACTCCCTTAATTGATTAGTTGGACTCTTGGGCTGTCCATAAGTGGATTTGAACCAATAAATCAATTCTACCCATGTTGAAAGGATTTTGGGCGGGAGGTCAAAATAGTCTGCTACAACTTTCCCTTCGTGAGAATTGACAAATAGACACATGCAAGTGTCATTATCATTACCCCCTATGTTATGACACGCATTAGAAAATGATACCAGGTGTTCATTTGTAGTAACGGTACTATTCCCTGAGAACCTAGGTAAATTGTCTTTGAAGTTTGGTAATGGTTGAGTGGATGGTGCATGATTCAAGGGAGAATACATGTACCATTGGGTGGTTGTAGTATCTTCCTCGAATTGGAAAAGTTCATATTTATTAATGACATTAGAAGGATTGGTAGTGGATGGAGTAGGGATTTGATGACTATAGATACTTCCAATTACGGATGAAGCATAAGGTTGAGAGGAGGAAGAACCTCCAGTACCACTACCACCACCTGAAGACGTCATGTTGAAAGTGATAAGTATGGGTGATGAAGATGAACTAGAAGAATCAAATAGGGTTCTTCTAAGGGCACTTTGTTGTGTTTGTAATACATTTTTTCTCCTTCCTATTTCAAAAATAGGAGTAACTTCATAGGACAATCCTCTCCTTCTTCAAGAAATATGATAATTAAAGGACATGAATTAAAATATTAAATAGGTAAGAGATTATTGTAAAAAGGTTATTGTTGATTTATGGGCTTCCTTTACCTGGCTTCTCAATGTTCACGTATAGATATGTCCCTGGAAATTACTTCCCAAGAGTGATCAAGTTTAGCATGAGTACTAGCAGTTGCTAAAATAGTATTAAATAAATTCAAGGCAATATTCAGTTGTCTCACAACCGATACTGTCATGGAAATATCAATCAAAGAGTAATCAGACAAAACAAAAAATAGCATACAACAGTGGTACAACATCCAGAGAGATATGGAAATATCCCCCCAGTATGGTTTCCAAATAAATGTTGAGGAAAAAGGTATGAAGAACCTTACTCAAACATTTTCGGATCTTGCTAGGCTAAGGCAAGATAGTTGGGAATGTTACCTGGAATTTATAACCCTAAAATCAAAACAATCACTTGACCCAAAACTAATATATGCAAGGGACCAAGGTCGATTTTATTTATTATATGTAACCATGCAAAAAGAAGAAAGTGAAAATATACACAAGTGTTTTCATGATAAAGAGACAAGAATTAAAAAGGAATCTGGAAAATGTCATTATATATATACATGTTAGAAAAAAATCAGCAGTCTAATTTGTTTTTATATTAATTTCATTCTAAGAAACAAAGAAAAACTTATCTTTACAAACCCCTGCGAGGGTGGGGGCCAAATTTAGATTTAGAAGTATTTGATGGGAACCATACAAAAAGACTCTGACAACAAAAGAAAATTGAAGATAAAAATATGGATGAACTTGCCATAAAAGTGTTGTCACTTGACTTGGAAAAAATGTCTTTATCAGTCATGAGATCTAATCCACAAACAAACAAGAATACACAAACTGGCTAAGATAGATGTTACACCCTTAGAAATAAGTTGTTGAAAGATATGATTTAGTTTTGAATCATGTTGCCTTCAATAAAACCCTGTTGTCATCAAGATGGTTTATCTTTCTGGTAAACTCGGAATAAATGAAGAAAAGAATAATCTCACAAGTATAGAGCAAACCTTATCTCAAAAGGTCTCCTTCTTCTCTCTAGTCTCCCCTTGTCTCTTACTTGGATTGAGATTTGATTCTTCTCTAATAAGTTATGCTAGTTCAACTACCTTTATTTTGTTAAGATTTAGTTAGCTTAACCAATAAGTTGAGACAAGTAAATAATAATAAATAAATAAGGGTCTATTTAAACTAAATATATTCCCTGCTTGTTACTCCATTTTTCATCACTTTAATGATCAACATAATATAAAATATAACACATCAAAAATATGCTCGAACATTTTCCTTGCAACTCCCATCCTCATATAAATAGCCAAATATTTTAGTTTTCAAAATTAAAATATGAATGTTTCCCAAAAATAGAACTATATCCATGATTTTCAAAAGAAATCAATATAAATGTAACCTTGTTGTCCAAAAACATTTTTTCATCCTACCACAAAAAATAACATTAAAACTCCTCTTTACTGTGAGAGGCAGTCTGCCTCTTTTCATTGTTGCCTGCTTCTTTTGACCCTTCCCTTGACTTGTCTTGTGCAATAGCCTTAAGCTGATTGGAGCCCCTGGGCTAGATCTCACTTATGACATGGGAACAACTATATTTATGGTGCACATGAGAGGTCACGTATTTAGAGGAATCATTGGAGGACTTTGAAGGATTGGCCATTGTTTTTCCTTTATTTATTTATGGCTATGGAATTGCATTTTTTAGCCTCTTGGTTGCCTGATAAGATTGGACTGGTGAAACAACATGGTCAATTTGGGCATTTTGATTTAACGGTGGTGGAGGAGGGGGAAATGGTAATGATGTTGTAGGAAAACCATGATGATGTACAGTGGGCTGATGGACAACTTCCTACCATCCATCATTGACGGGTGGCTCTGGCGGCATAGAGACATGAGGGGAAACATGGACACCAGAGAAGTTTTGATGAGGTTGAAAAGTAGGTATCTTAGGTAAGGGTTACAAAATCCCTTGGCCAACTAAATTAAAGAATCCAGCTTGGAAAAACCGATTTAATTCTTGCGAATCAATGTTAAAATGAATTGAGAACCGTGGCATTCTATGTCCCATTTTCCAATTATCACCTCTGCCTCTGTTGGCACCTCTGTCGTTCTTGCCCCTGTTGAAAAAACTCATCCTAAAGAAAGACTCAAATCAAATTATATGAAAAACTTTTAACTATTCATTCATTAACACTCTACCTAAATCAATTCAAAATGTTGGCTCTATCATTCACAACAGAAGTATATGCAATCCATCCATTGATACAATCCATCACATATCGTATTTAATAAACAATTGCATTAGAACAGGGATTTACAGGGTCATCAGGAAAACGAGGCACTTTGTAATGGATGAAAAACGATATCATGGACGGGAACGAATAAATGGATATTGTTCAACAAAAATGAAGAACCTTATTCTCATAAAATCAGTACCATCCATATCATAATTTCTATTTTATGTCACCATTCAATCCTTTTCCATCCTTTCCTCTTAGAAAATGAAATTCATAATAATAATAGAACATGGAATACATTAAATTTTATTGGGAAAATGGTGGGCATATAACGAGCGGAAAATGAAACTATGAATAGGAATGAGATGATTATTGTTCCATATAATAAATTGTCATTTACTCAATTTCATGATCAACATTAATATCCTCTCCTAAAAACATTTTGGATTTACCACTGTTCACCAAACCAATTATTTCCATGCTAAAATGACAAAATCCACAACTACCAAATTTCGTTTGTGCCATATCCATTTTCTTTAAAACTTCAATATACAGGGTCTGCAACTTTTAATATGCCTAATATCAAACTCAAGGAAAATTCCACAACAGTCAAAATTCCATAAGTTTCATTATTTTAAACCATACATGTCTTTTAAATGATGAAGCATTATGTAGGAGACTATCAACAAAAGATTTTTGGCTCAGCTATAATCATAACCAGAATATCTAAAGTCGACATGAAAGGTTGAGAAAGGAATCATAAATATCCTTTAACTGTGCATTATAAAAATCTCGTTATAACCCCAAAAATAATTGTTGCAAAATCAAACTGGGTTCGAAACCCCAATGTGAGCATTGCAACCACTATTTTATCATACCAACATTAAATTTAAAATTCGATTGAGTCCCCTCATGGATGGATAACAAAGTAAGCAACTAGTTTTCTAAGTCCATTAACTAACTTTCCAACAGTTGAGTAAGGGTTTGGATTTATTACTCGGTCCATTTGTATTGGATGGAGGAACATGACCTGGAGCAGACAGAATGGGCGTGAGGTTTAAGTGTGGGCCGAAAAAAAATCCAACGAATAGAAATAAAAATCACCTTCCATCCCAATCTCTTTGCTTAAGAATATAAACTCTGTGAAATTGGTGCAACCCCCCTTCCCTCCAAAAAGGGATGCTTGACCTCCTAGTCTTGGATCGTTTGAATTTTTGAGTCGGAGTGACTCCTTGGGTCTGTGCAGGCACTAGAAAATATCTTACCCACACACACGGGTTCTTCCACAATTGACCATGGTTGTGACCATGGGTCTACCTCCTTCGCAGTTTGGACTTTGGGGATATCCCAAATCCTTTCTCACTCCTTCCCAAAGTGCTAGGATCTGAGTCTCCGAACTTATTCCATGCGTCTTCTCAGATTCTCCAGCCCCATAATGGTTCGGACTTTGCGACCCTGAAAAATTCTAGGCCTTTCACTCACAACCTCCAACCTCCCGAATTCTGAATTTTTCAATCCGTCGCCACATGCTCTCCTGTGATCAATGGTTGAGATTGAATCACAACTTCATACTTCACGACTCTATCTTCGTCAATTTTTCAACTTGTCGACTTCCAAAGTATTGAAACACTTCACAACTATTCTCCATGTAGATCTACCAGATCTAACAGTCTGGAGTCGTTCGTCTCCTCTGAGAATGAATCTCCCACTCACTAGCTTCGACAAGAAATTAAGGACTCCTTTCCTTGAAACTTTCTGCCACTCTCCCTCCTGATCTTTCTTTCTTTGGGTTGTTCCCCTAAACAATCTCTTCGACCCTTAGTCGAATTTCTGATCTGTGCACACCTTGCAATAGACTTCACTCCCCACTCACTCCTCTGTGAATGATTTTGTACTCCTTGCGATTGTCGATGCACGCCTTGTAGACATATAAGTTATGCTATCTCTTCTGAGATTTTGAGCCGAAACAGACTCAGCCACACACTCCTTGCGGACACTATTCACACCTTGCATTCGCTCAATAAAGAGAAATCATTTGGAACTTATCTACCCCTTGCAAATGACTCATACATTCAACAAAGCAAATGCAGTCATGAATTCAAGAATAGAAATAATAGAGAATTGAAAAATAATAGAAACTCTACCATTCATTCAAATAGACACATAATCAATACACATTTGGGACAATGTTCCTAATCAGGGGATCAAATTTTGCTCAAAAATTCAAAGTGCTTGGAATCGCTTCAAAACAGATGAGAGCGTAGGCCTCGTCGTTGTGAACCCAATGCAACTCATTTCGTCTCAAATGGACATCAGGAGAGAGAGATATTGCAATCTGTTCGGAATGTCAAACAGGCAAAAAAAGGGACGCTGACTGTACAGTCCATACAGTCTGACGTGGCAGGGCCATACGACCATATGATGATGTGGCATGTGATGATGTGGAAGAGTTTGGTTAGAAGTTGAGGGAGAATTATATCTCGACACATGGCATTGTGTGGTCAAGTGATTGGGTGCCACGTGGCCCGATCATGGGCTGCCACATGGCACCCCGGTATTGGTTGATTGTTTTGTTTATTAAAATGTATTGGAGTCCGTGGGGTTCGACCCCTGGACCTCCCCACCATGTAAATCCTTCACAACATCTGCCCGACCATTGTACCACTGATTGTTTCTTATTACATATGTGTGTTTTATTGTATTTAAGTTCACATATTATTGTATATGGCGGGAGGTCGGGTCGGGGCTTAGCCCCGGCCCATGGTTTTGTTACATAACATATGACCTGTGGTAATATTGTGCATGAGGGTTGTTATAACGGGATGGAACCCCTGGTTGTGTGTTTTTATATGTGTAACCACCACATTGCATACGGTCGTGTGCCTTTATACATGTGACCATACGAAGCGCACGGAGGGGCTTAAGTTTTGGTTTCAAATGGTTGGCAAACAGTTTGGTTTTAAAGCCCGAGGTCATATTGTAACTCCCCATGTGCCCAGGTGCTAGGAAGTTAGGGGCTGGCGCACCCATAACCGTCCTACAGTTTACACCATTGGCGCAGTTGCGCCCGGTGCTGGTTTTTTACGCTATATATTGTGTGTGTGCCAGGTTCATTTCACAAGGGAGCGTTTTGTAGATGCAGAGACAGCAAGCTTGAAGAGGGGACTTCCAGGAGGCCTAACTTCTTCGTTTTTCGATCGATTGAGGTGCCAAAAGAGCCCAGCTAGGGGTTTTTGGACGCTCTAAAGCCATTGGAGCAGTCGGTTGGTCAGTTTGAGCATTGTAAGACATGTTTTTTAGCACTTTTGAGAAATTAATAATAATGATCCATTGGAAGCTGGACCAGGAGATGTAGCCCAAGAGAGGGGTGAACTCCTTTATTAATTGTTGTGTTTATGTGCTTATGTTTATTGATTATGTTGTTGTCTATGTATATTTTGCATGAGTAATCCTTTAATTTATGTGTTGAAAAGTTGATCCATTTGCTTTTAACACATAACATTTACTTGCAATTATTTCAAGATTTTCAAGTCTTCTTCATTTTTAGATCAGTTCCTCTGTTATATTCATCCAACTAAAACTTACATACATACTTTGTTCTTCACCACTCCTTAACCTATACAAGATAGATTCAAAAGGTTGCTCGGTTCTCCTCTATCCATAGCAACAACAACTATTATCAACACAATTGACAACAACCCCTACTGGGAAATATTACAAAGCTCTTATACAAAGAGGCACTCTTCGAGCATTCCCTTCAACTCCTCTACACTACCTTAATGGAATTAAATGTTATCAACTACTTAACACCTATTACAATAAATATTGTGTCAGACAGATAAGAGCACAAGCTCCAAATTTGTACTGCAATACGATCCATAAAACAAAATACATTCCCCCGTCGTCTTTCGTGATGGTTCATCCTTCAAACATTTAAGGCATTCATTATTCAAAAATATCTGTCAGATATCACATTAATACATTGATTAGTTTGAAATTCAAAATATATCAAAATGTGCGCTAGTGCGCCCAGTTGTCTTCCACGCTTGTTCTTTGTTGGTGATGCTCCTGGATCATACTCCCTTGGCTGAAAAATTAATGGACTCCTGTCCATGAGCTCCTGCACCGATCTTCCGTGCTTATAGATATCTGCTTCATTAACCCAACTGGCATCTTCTGTTGGTCATCCTTTCCACTTCACTAAATATTCAAAATATGTCTTCCTTCTGGTCTTCTTACCAACTCTTTGATCTATGATCTTTTCCATCTGTGGCTTCTTTGCTACAGGCATCTGCTTCTCCCACTGAATCTTCCTCTGATCTTCGAATCTTTCATCTCCACCTTCCCTATAAAGATACAGGTCTGCAATGTTGAATATGGGTGATATACCCACATCTTCTGGCAGCTCTAACTCATAAACATTTTTGCCAGACCTCCTCAAGATTTTACATGGCCCTATATTTTTAAACTTCAACTTATTATATGTTCCCCTCGGGAATCTTTCTTTCCTTAGATGTGCTAGAACTTGATCTCCAACTTCAAATTCAAGCTATCTCATGTGTTGATCAGCTATGCATTTGTACTTGCTGCTACTCTTCCTCAACTACTCTCTGATCTGATTGTGAAGTTCCTGCATCTCTACAGCAAACTCTTCAGCTCCCGCGCTTCTAAACTTGCTTTGTTTCAGATCTCTTAGCTATGAAACTCCTCTCGAATTCATTCCATACACTATTTGAAATGGAATTTTTCCAGTGCTTCTGTTCACTGAGTCATTATATGCAAACTTGGCTTGTGCTATAATTTGATCCCACTGACTATGGTGTTTAGTGACCAAACTCCTCAGCAAATCTCCTAGGCTTCTATTCACCACCTCGATCTATCCATCTGTTTGAGGATGATATGCAGAACTAAAAGATAGTTATGTCCCCAACTTTTTCCACAACTTTCTCCATAAATGACCAACAAATTTGGTATCCCTGTCTGAAACTATACTCCTGGCCAGACCATGTATTCTCACAATCTCCTTGAAAAATAAGTTTGCAACATGCGTTGCATCACTAGTCTTCTGGAATGGGATAAAGTGTGCCATATTCAAAAATCTATCCACCACCACAAATATGGAATCACTTCCTTTTTGTGTCCTTGGCAATCCCAATACAAAATCCATGTTTATTGCATCCCAAGGCCTCTCTAGAATAGGCAATGATTGATACAATCTAGTGTTTTGTTTCTTCCCTTTGGCATACTAACAAATACTGCAATTGTTCACAAATTTAGTCACATCCGCTCTCATACCTGGCCAATAATATGAACTGGCTATTTGAGAAAATGTTTTTTCATGGACGAAGTGTCTGGCTAGACCTCTGCTATGCTTTTCCTTCAGCAAATTCTCCCTCATTGAGAATCTCGGTATGCACAACTAGAATCCCTTGAACAACAACCCATCCTGAATCATATATTCGTCCCACTGGATTTTGTCTCTGAGTATAGGATTTTCACATGCTTCATACGCTTCTCCAAAATCTGTATCACTGTGATAAATCTCCTTAAGGTGATCAAACCCCAAGTTTTTTAACTGAAATTCCTGCAGAATCAAAATTCTCCTATTCAATGAATCAACAACTTTGTTAGCATTTCCAGAAATGTGTTTAGTGACAAAAGTGAAATTTTGCATAAACTCTATCCACTTAACATGTTTCTGGTTTAACTTTTCCTGTCTGGTTATGAATTGCAAAGCGTGATTATTGCTATACAAAACAAAATCCTTGGGCATAAGATAATGCCTCCATTTCTTCAATGCTTGGATTATGGTATAGAATTCTTTGTCGTATGTGGAGTACTTTTTTTTAGCTTCATTCAATTTCTCACTTAAATATGCAACAGGTCTGTTGTCCTGGCTTAAGACTTCTCCAATTGCAACTCCACTCGCATCACATCTTACCTTAAACGTCTTTCAGAAATCCGGTAGGACCAGAATCAGTTGTTTAGTTATATTATCCTTCAATATGTTGCATATTCTCTCAGCCTCTTCTGTCCACTTGAAGGACTTGTGTCTTTTCTTCACCGTATCCATCATCTGAGCACTAATCCCGCTAAAATTTCTGATGAACTTCTGATAAAAACTTGCTAACCCATGGAAGCTCCTTACCTCAAAGATATTCCTTGGTGACGACCATTCTTTGATCGCTTTCACCTTTTCGGGATCCATCTTCAACTCATTTGAAGAAATAACAAAACCCAAATATATGAGCTTTGTCTTCAAGAAAGAGGACTTTCTCAAATTGATTAACAACTTCTCTTGTTGCAACCTCCTCGTCACTAATGCCAAATGTCTCAGGTGTTCCTCCTTACTCTTGCTAAACACCAGTATATCATCTAGATACACAATCACTAACTTACCAATGAAATCCTTTAATACTTCATTCATCAGTCTCATAAAAGTGCTCGAGGCGTTTGTTAGGCCAAACAACATAACAAGCCATTCATATAACCCCTCGTTCGTCTTGAATGTTGTTTTCCACTCATCACCTTCTCTCATCCTGATCTGGTGATATCCACTTTTCAAATCTCTTTTTGAAAAATAGTTGGCTCCACTTAAGAAATCCATCAAGTCATCCATCCTTGGTAATGGAAATTTGTATATGATGGTGATCCTATTTATGGCCCTTGAGTCCGTACACATTCTCCATCCTCCATCCTTCTTTGGACTTAATACAGTTGGTACTGCACATGGACTTAAGCTTTCTCTGACCAATCCCTTGTCCAATAGATATTGAACCTGTCTCTTCACTTCCTCATTCTCTTGAGCTGTCAACCTGTACGCTGCTTTATTCGGCAGGCTTGCTCCTGGTATCAAGTCAATGTGATGACTAATGCTCCTGATAGGTGGTAATGAATTCAAAAATTCATCCACTACGATATCAGCAAAATTCTCTAGTAGCTCTTGAACTTCCTCAATAAAATCCTCCAATGAAGTACTGGTAAGGATAACCCTTGGTTTCCTCACTATAGAAAATTGCATCGCATGTTCCTTATTTACTTCATTCAGGAGTTCCTTCCCACTCATGAGAAGTATGCTTGCGCTAGCTTCCTCCTTCACCTTCTCTTCCTCAATTGGCAGCAACATGTGTGTCCTACCATTTTTCTCTAAGGTGTAAGTGTTTCTCCTCCCATTATGAATAACATTCTTGTCATACTGCCAGGGCCTCCCCAAAAAAACATGATAGACATCCATAGGAATTACATCACATAGGATCTCATCCCTATATCATCCTATCTTAAATTCAACCAAGCATTATCGAGTGACTGTTACTTGATGACCTTTCTGCAACCATGAGACTTTATACGGCGTCGAGTGTGCAGTCATTTCCAGCTCCAGCTTTTCCACCATCTTCATGGATACTAAATTTTTAGTGCTCCCACTGTCAATTATCACCTTGCAAACTATGTCTTTCATTTTGCAAGATGTCCTAAACAAATTGTTCCTCTATACTAGCTTTTTTGGTCTCTAGCTCTTGCTTCAAAAGAAATTTCTTCATCATCAAGGACCTTCCATCCTCTGCACCTTGTGTCTCAACATCTCGCTTCTACGCTTCTTCAATGTGAGCTTCGCCTCCCTTCTTTTTCTTGAGGCATTCCAAAGACATATGTCATGTCTTTCTGTAGGCATAGCATCTTACTTCTCCTCCTCTACCTTTTCCTCTACTCCTGGGAAAAGAACTTCTTCCACCACTCTATCTTCCTTGGGAACTTCCTCCTCTCTCAGAGTGACTATGTGGTTTCTCCACCTTGTCTCTAGGATTCGGTGCCTTATCTTGGGCAACTCCTTTGCCTCTGTTCAAGCTTCGGCCCCTGTTCTGCTGACTCTGCTTTCTAGCCAACTTTTCTTTTGACTTCAATGCCATTTGGTATGCATCTTCCACCATTCTAACTATCTTCATACTGAGTTCATCTTGAATTTCATATCTCGGGCCGTTAATGTATCTGGAAACTTTCTCTTCATCTCTCTCTCTCTCTGTCCATCTCTAATATTCAACTTATATAACTCTTATGTGTACTCCTTCACAGTCAATCCTCTCTGTCTCAGGTTTTGTATCCTCCTGAACAGATTTATCTGGTAATCCTTGGGCATGAATTTCTCCTTCAACTTGGCTACCATTCGATCCCAACTCTTGATCGTGTGTTTTCCCTTGCTCCTCCTATCATCCTGCAGTTCATCCCACGACAGTGTTGCATGTCCTTTCAATCTAGAGACAACATGTCTTACCTTCTTCTCGTCTTTGACATCCTCATAGTTGAAATACTTACCCATTACTCAAATCCAGTCAAGCAATTCCTCTATGTCCAAATTTCATTCATACATAGGGATTTTGATCTTTGCTCTGGCACCCAATTTGAAAACCTCTCTTAATAAATGTTTGTCCACAACATCTTCATCTACAGCTTCTTCCTCGACTTCTACATTTTCAATTTCTGCCTCGCTGACATCTCCAACATCCAATGCTCTCCTTTGTGTTGTCTCCATGGCATCCATCCTCGCATGCAATTCTCTCATCTCCCTTTCCATATCTCTATTGGCCACAGGTGGGTCAATACGTCTTCTAGGCGGCATTTTGCTGGCGCTTATCCTCTCCCTACAGAAATCAATTATGTACTCTACTTTGATACCACTCTGGTGCAACCCCCACTCCCTCCAAAAAGGGATTCTTGACCTCCCAGTCTTGGATCATTTGAATTTCTGAGTCGGAGTGACTCCTTGGGTCCCTGTGGGTACCCGAAACTATCTTACCCATACACACATTTTCTTCCACAAGTGACTACGATTGTGACTGTGGGTCTGCCTCCTTTGCAATTCGAATTTCGGGGATATCCTGAATCCTTTCTCACTCCTTCCCGAAGCGCTCAGCTTTGAGTCTCCAAACTTATTCCATGTGTCTTCTCAGATTCACTGACCCCACAATGGTTTGGACTTTGTGGCCCCACAAAATTCTAGGACTTTCACTCACAACCTCCAATCTCCCAATTTCTGAATTTTTCAATCTATCACCACGTGCTCTCCTGTGATCAACGGTCAGGATTGAATCACGACTTCAAAATTCACGACTCTATCTTCGTCAAGTTTTCAACTTTCCGACTTCCAAAGTATCGAAACACTTCATAGCTATTCTCCATGTAGCTCTACCAAATCTAACAGTCTGGAGGCGTTCGTCTCCCTCTCAGAACAAATCTCACACTCACTAGCTTCGACAAGAAATTAAGGACTCCTTTCCTTGAAACTTTCTACCACTCTCCCTCTTGAGATTTCCTTCTCTGGTTTGTTCCCCTGAACAATCTCTTCAACCCTTAGTCAAATTTCTGATCTGTGCACACCTTACAACAAAATTCACTCCCCACTCACGCCTTTGTGAATGATTTCTCACTCCTTGCGACTGTCAATGCACTCTTTGCAGACATATAAGTTCCTCTATCTCTTCTGATCTTTTGAGCCGAAACAGACTCAGTCACACACTCCTTGTGGGCATTATTCACACCTTTCATTCGCTCAATAAAGATAATTCATTTGGAACTTATCTACCCCTCGCAAATGACTCATACATTCAAAAAAGCAAATGCAGTCATGGATTCAAGAACAGAAATAACAGAGAATTGAAAAATAACAGAGACTCTACCATTCATTTAGATAGACACATAATCAATACACATTTGGGACAATGTTACTCTGTTATATTCATCCAACTGAAACTTACATACATACGTTGTTCTTCACCACTCCTTAACATATACAAGATATATTCAAAAGGTTTCTCGGTTCTCCTCTATCCGCAGCAACAACAACTATTATCAACACAATTGACAACAACCCCTACTGGGCAATATTACAAAGCTCTTATACAAAGAGGCACTCTTCGAGCATTCCCTCCAACTACTCTATGCTACCTTAATTGAATTAAATGCTATCAACTACTTAACGCCTATTACAATAAATATTGTGTGAGACAAATAAGACCACAAGTTCCAAATCTGTACTGCGATACAATCCATAAAACGAAATACATTCCCCCATCGTCTTTCATGATGGTTCAGCCTTCAAACATTTAAGGCATTCATTATTCAAAAATATCTGTCAAATATCACATTAATACATTGATTAGTTTGAAATTCAAAATATTTCAAAATGTGCACTAGTGCGCCCAGTTATCTTCCACGCTTGTGCTTTGTTGGCGATGCTCCTGCATCAGAAATTTTGAAATGACAACAAAATAAAATGCACTAACCTTCACACTTATTCACAATTTTCCAAACAGTCGTAATAAAAATATGAAATAACCACAAACCCTTCAAGGTCTGGGCATGCTTGGGAAGGGTAATATATTTGTTACAAAACCATGACCGCTTTTTTTTTTTTTATAAAAATTCAATCATAAAGTATGAGCTAAACTGAGTACATTTACCCATCTATAATCATGACCATAATATTATTAGTGGACTCAGCTTTTCCATTTCCCTAAGGGTAATAAGAAGATGAAGTGAAATGCTTGACACCTAATTTAGCAAGAAATTGGGTGAGTTTTGTAGAAATAGAGGTTGGCCCATTGTCCAAATAATTTCTAATGGAAGGCCAAATATGGAAAAGATACTGGACTCTAAGATAGACATTATTTGTTCATATTGCACGTGTCTAAGAGGGACAACCTCAGTCTACTTGGTAAAGTAATCAGTGGCTGTCAAAATGAAGATATTTCTTGCAAAGGATGGAGGATTGATTGGGCCAATAAATTCTAAACCCCACTTAGAAAAAGGGAAATTTGGAAGGACAGGTTGTAAAGGCCTAGAAGAAAAATGTTCCTTACCAGTGAATATTTGGCACTTATCATAGGACCTCATGAATTTATAAGAATTACAAAAGATAAAATGCCATTAATAACCATTTCTTATGATCTATGAATGGCCACCAAATGAATGATAGATGATGATGATCTATGGATTTTTTGTAATATTTTTTATGCTTCATCATCATTTACACATCGGAGCAACAAACCATCAACATATATTCTAAACAAGGACTCTCCTAAAATATTATACTTAGAAGCTTCAAGGTGGAGTCTCCTTCTCTGATGAGGATCCAACTCGTTTGGGCACCTCCAATACTGCAAATAATACACCAGATTTGTATACCAAGGATGATCAGATAGAGAGAGATTTTGATTTTCAATATAAATAGCATTGAAAGAGGGTTATCTTGGTCGTCAAATTCTTCACCTGGTTTAGGATGCTGAGCTAAGTGAAGGGATAAGTCTTGTCCCTTGATTGTCTTAGAAGTCATGATTGGCTAAGACAATGTGCAAGTTTTCCTGAGATGTAAGTTTGTGGGAGTAGAAACTTGACAACAGGCAAAGGGACTTTTACCTACTTATGTTTGCCCAAAATAAAATGGCGAAATTTTTCTATATCTTTGACAAGAGAAAAAGCATGTTTCTCAATATAAGAGTATTTTATCTCGTCATCTGATAGCCTTTGACTCATGTAAGCTATAGGTTTTTCATTGTTTTTTTCATCACATTGTAAGAGGATAAAAAAAATTGCCTCCTCAGTGGTATTGGTGTATTTGATAAAGTCTTTCTCAAAACTCAGTTTTTCCAAAACCAGTGTAGAACTAATCACCTTCTTAATCCTAAGGAAAGCATTTCCGACATCATCTATCCAAGAAAAAGAACGATGTTGCTTCAAAATATTATGGATTGGTTTAACAATGACAACAAAATCGGGAACAAAATTAATAGTACCCATGAAACCTTGAATTTCTTTCTTGGATGTGGGGGAGGGAGATTTAATATGGAATTAATCCTCTCAGGATCTATACTTATCCCTGAATCAGAAACAATGTGACCGAGAATCTTACCTTTTGTGACACCGAAAATGGATTTGGAAGGATTTAAAGAAATGCCAAATTTTCTACAACACATGAGAAATTTTCTAAGATGACATAAATGATCTAACCGATTTTTAGAATAAACAGTCAAATTATCAAGATAAACTTGGATAATCTTTCCGATTAGATCTTCAAAAGCTATCTCCATTTATCTTTGAAAGTGGCACCTAAGTTAGACAATCCAAAAGGCATATGTCCATAAGCAAAGGTGCCCCAACGTGTGATAAATGTTGTTTTATATCTATCCGATCATTTTACCTTGATTTGATTATATCCGGAAAAATCGTCAAGTAAGGACATTATTTGAGACCCTACAACCTATTGTAAAATCATATCCATATTAGGAAGAGGAAAATGGTCTTTTACATTTTCCCTATTTAATGCACAGAAATCAACACATAACCTGATATGACCGGTAGTTTTCCAAACAGGGACCAGATTTGAAACCCATTCAGAATACTTGACTAGGAATATTATATGAGCATTCAACAATTTTTCCAATTCCTTCCTAATGGTAGCTTCAAGCGCAGGATTGATAGGTATTTTCCTTTGCCCCTTCCTTGAGAGGAATGGCATGTTGTTTAAGAGTAGGATCAAAACCACAAAGAACCTCATATGACCAGGAAAAAACATCGTGAAATTCACGGAGTAACTTTGTGAATTTCCCTTTTTCTTCATCAGAACATTGGGCACCTATTTTAATGATTTTTAGAGAGTCAAATGTCCCAATATTCAAGGAAATAGTATCCCCAACTTTCATTTTTAACTCATCTTCCTTGTTTGTTTCTTTGTTTCCTACATCACTTGATGGGAATGAAATCTCAAAAGGATTCAAGCCTTTTGGAAACTTGTTGTCTTCAAGAGATATGATTTCCTTGGGATTAAAAGGTTCATTCTATATGAAATCTCAAATGCCTTCATCACTCAGGAAAACTTGCCATGATTCTACATTATCGGGGAGGTGAAGACGGTAAAGAGATTGGAATGTACAATCAGGTCTTTGAGGTAAGATCTGTCGAGTAGGAGAAATAACTAATCTATCAACCATTGAATTAAGTTCCCTCTTAACATGAGTGATGTTGAATGATAGAAAATTTGAAATTAGTATCCAAACAGCTTGGGTATAACGTTTAAGTAACTTATTGTTTGGTACATAAATTTCCCATACAAGATTCACAACAAGTTCAGAATCACCAAAAAATGTAAGGTGGCAACATCCAAGATTATATGCATTTTCAATGCCCAACCATAAGGCTTCAAACTTAGCAACATTGTTTGTACAAGAAAATTACAATATGTAAGAGAAATTGTGATTTTTTTCTATAGGAGAATATAGAATGATGTCGACTCCATTACCCTCATTTGAACATGAGCCATCGAAATGAATGTGCCACATGCCATCATCAAAATCAGTTGGTTCAAGTATAGTGTCACCTTCATCAACAAATATAGAGTACACCCCCAAATCCTCTTCGAGATAATTTACATTGGGTTGGGGAATGCTCTCTATATAGGGTGAAATTATTCCTTCCCTGAGAACTATAATGTTCTTTCCATTTCGAGGGATGGATAAATGTGTACCATCGAGTGAAAGGTATCCATCAATTAAGGCATGTCAGTCCCTCCCCAAAATAATTGAGTAGTTACTCACAAGAATATCAATCACTTGGATGTTGAGAGTAGTTCTTATCTTGGGATGTGCACACGGAAATAAGGTTACATCTTTGATTTCACCTATAGTTGATTGTTGCAGGTTATTATAAGATGTTCAAAAACATAGGTATTCCAACAGAGGACAAACACCTTCAGTAACCACTCACATAACCAAATCAAAGATCAACACACCAATGTTTTGACGTGATAAAACCCCTACGAGGAAACATCCACGGCCCCAGCCAACGCAGCCACTTGGAGCAGTTTATTAATGAAAAAGAAAAATATTACAGAGATATTTTACAAGAGACTTCCTCACAATCGATCATTGACAAATGACCCTTCATGCTCTTTAAATAGATATCATGGACCAATTGGGTGTTAAGCCACATATCAATGGCCATTAAGATCGAGGAGAGTATAAATTGTCAGATCACTCTATCTCGAGGACATATCGTGACCGTAGGATTTCCTAACTACAAATGCATACTAAAGAAACACACTTTTACCTAACAACACATTTAGACCAAGTAGATCTTAACTAACTCCTAAGTGTCTAAATCTCCTAACATCCCCCCTTAATAACAAATTGGGATAGGATTGAAGGATTTACAATGTTGACACAAAAGGAGAAGGAAGGAGGCATTAGAGCCTATCCACCCTTAATGACAACTTCCTGAACTCCTAACATAGATCAAAGTTTGGAAAACTTCGCTTCTGTAAGAGACTTTGTGAAAATGTATGCAACTTGATCTTGTGTAGGGAAAAATAGCACTTCAATAACTTGATCATGAATGAGCTTTCTGATGAACTGCATGTGTATCTCGATGTGTTTGTTGCGCTGATGTTGAACTGGGTATTTGGTGATCTTGATGGCACTCTGATTGTCGCACCAAAGGTTGTTCGGATGCTGCTACTGGAATCCAAACTCTGAAAGGATCTGTCGAATCCACGAGGCTTCATGACTTTCATATACCGTTGCTCAATACTCTTTTTTTGTTGAAGAAAGGATCACCGAAAATATCACCAGCTACTTCTCATGTTGAACAGACCCATCTAAGAAGCGGTGGAGTTGGTGTTGGTTCAGGTTCAAACCACTCATCTGGAGGAAGGTGAGCAGGCAGAGGTGGATTTTCATCCTCACTGTCATCATCTCAAGAAGAAACCAGAATAGGAACAGAAGAAGGAAAAAACATTGAATATGGCTCGCAACCCGAAGAAGGCACAATCATCGAATTAGGCTTGCAGGCCAAGATATTTTCATCAAATTTAACATCTCTTCTAATAATAATTTCATTACAATGTGGTTGAAGAATTCTATAACCTTTGACATCTTCAGAATAACCAACAAATATACACTTCTCACTTTTAGAATGCAATTCTTTCCTTTTCTCATCAAGAATGTGAGCCCATTCTATACTACAAAATACACGGATGTGACTTACATCTGGTTTAATTTTAGTCCAATATTCTTCTGATGTTATACTTTTAAGAGCCTTTGTGGGAGTGCGATTTACTATGTAATTTTCATAGTTGATGGCTTCCGCCCAATACTTTAGATTTAATCCCTTAGATTGGATCATACAATTACCATTTCTTTTAATGTAAGATTCTTTCTCTCAGCAACGCCATTTTGTTGTGGTCTATATGGAATAGTGTGTTTCATTTGGATTCCTTGTGTAGTGCAGTAACTTGTAAAATTATTGTTCACATATTCACCTCCATTCTCTGTTCTTAACCTTTGAATTTGATGTCCAGATTTCTTTTCTACAAGGACCTTGTAGGCCAAAAACTTGTCAAAAACGTTTCTCTTAAGTTTTAAAAAGTAAACCTAAGTACGTCTAGAAAATTCATCAATGAAAGTTAAGAAACACTTGCACCCAGAAAAAGAAGGAGAAGAAAGTGGACCACAAAAATCACTATGAACAAGATGCAAAGGGCTCGAGGCATGCCAAGAGGCACGTTTGTCAAAACTATCCCGATGATGTTTGTCAAGAACACAACTGACACAAACACCATCTCTGCATGAAACAAGAGGAAGACCAGTCACCATCTGTTGATTACATAGTTGTTGCAATGAGATATAGTTTAGATGACCAAACCGCTCATGCCAAAATTTGCTCAAGTCATCGCTATGAGAAACAAAAACTGATGAAAAAGATGATGACCCAAAGTTTTCAAATTTGTACAACCTGGTAATATCATGAGCAATTCCAGTTGCAAGAACATGCTTAGGATATTTTAGATCCTTGATTACAACTTGGTGAGGTGAAAACTCTACGGTTTTACCTTCACCTGAATGAGTGATTTGATATACTGATAGAAGGTTACAAGAAACCTTGGAACACATAGTACATCATTGAAATGACCATTTTCTACTTGAACTGTTCTAGATCCCACAACACTAAGAGATCTATTGTCACCAACAAATATTTTCTTGGTGTTACATTCATTTAGAGCAAAAAATATGTCTTTATCCTTAGCCATATGATAAGATGCTCTAGAATCAATAAGCCACTCATTAGAAGAAGAAGTAGAAGTTGTATTGAAGGAGAAACTAGAAGAAGAAAGTACATGTCCATGAGAAGATGAATAAGTAGAATCAATATTGATGTTGTGCTTGTTCATCACTGCTTCTAAAGTTGCCATCTTCTTGAAACATTTGGACTCATCATGACCATCTTTATCACGAAAGTTGCAATGTCTGTCAATCTTCTTATTTTAATATTTTGCTCCTTTGTCACCATGAGGAGCGAAAGTTGGTTGAGTGGGTTTGGGACCCTTATATTGCGTGTTGTTGTGGCAAGGATGTTGCTTCTTGGGATTCTTGGGTTTATCTTTATGATGGACGACTAAGGCTTTGTTGGAGGTACCTGCAGTGTTGATCACTCCAAGTTGTACAAGCTTATCTTGCTCTCTAATCAAAGAATCACAAAATTTCTCAAGAGTGGGTTTTTGATAAGCTTCCCCTAGATCCTCTTGCATGGCATAAAAGGTAGATACAAACACAGAATATGCACTACCTAGTTTAGAAAGAATAAGATCGATGCAACGATATTCTTCTATCTTTATCTTACATTCTTCACATAAAGTTCTGAGTGTTTTAAACTTAGATAGATAGTCTTCAATGCAATAAAAATCACTTGGACTTAAATTCAGTACTTGATTTTCTAATTGTTGTGCTCAAATAATATTGTGTTTACCAAACACGGATTCAATATTTTCCCAAGCTTCTTTGGGTTTATAAATTTATTGAAGGTGGAACCTTAAATCAGGAGATGTGGAAATTTTGATTAATCCACATGCTTCGCCATTCCTATTATCTCATTTGAATTTCTTATTAGCATCAATGGGTGTTATTTCCTTTCCCAAGGTAATCTGGTACAAGCCTTTACTTCTTAATAAATCCTCCATATGGGATTTCCATTGGAAGTAGTTGGTGTTGGTAAGAAAAAGATTACTTGAAGAATCCATATTAAATATGTAGATAATATGGATTTAAAAACTGAAACTGATGATCAGGGTGGAAATATCTCAAAAAATTAGGCGGTTTAAAAAAAAATGACACTGAAAACAGACTTCGGATGTGAAAGTTATGTCCTTTTAAAAAAATGCATAAACGATAACCAAAGGACCACGTGATGGTGTAAGTTAATTTATGAAGTGACCCACTTTTATAAAGAGAAGTGAGGATCAATTTTACAATGAAGTTACTTTATAAAAGAAAAGTTGCATGCAAAATAAATAACTCTAAAATAAAATATTAAAACTACTTATGGTGATTCACTTTTATACTTGAAGTGAAATACACTTTACAATTTGAGCATGAACGTTTTTTCAAAAAAAGTAACAAAAGGAGAGACTTGAACTCAAGAACTCTTACTTAATAAGGCAACTTTTAACCAAATGGGCTAGCAAAACATATTGTATTGTTTCGCAAGAGGATTGGGGGTGTTGTTTCTCTTACTTAGTAAGGCAACTTTTAACCAAATGGGCTAGCAAAACATATTGTATTGTTTCGCAAGAGGATTGAGGGTGTTTTTGTTTTTGTTGTTGTTGTTATTGATTGCCTTGTAGAGCGTTCTCAAAAAAACTCTTTTCACACAAGAAAAAAAATTTGCTTCTCGATGACAACAAGGATTAGATTTCGGTTAGCTTACCCGGAAGATGCACCTTTTCCTATATGTTTCTGATTTGTTGAGATCACACATGGTGCGGGGAAAAGAGTATACGTAGATCTAAAAGAGTAGGAACCCGGAAAAAAATAATATAAAACCAAAATAATACTCTGCAATAATGTGTATTCAAGCTTTATACCTCCGGATCTGACTGAAATGCTCGTATCTTGTGCAAACGGAAATAGTTTCGAGTGAAATGAAAAGTGTTCCTAACTGAAACAAGCGCTTCGGATGCAATGGAATAGTCCTCTCAGGCTATAAATGTACGAAAATGACAAAAAATGGATATGAGGAAACTTCGCTTCATGATCTCGATCTACAACAGAAGCGGGTCTTCAAACATGCTTTGATACCATGTTCGACAACATAGGTATTCCAACAGAGAAAGAACACCTTCAGTAACCACTCACATAACCAGGTCAAATATCAACACACCAATGCTTTGATCCAAAAAGGATCCATAAAAGGCTAAGAACAACTCAGAACTCACAGAGGCAACTCAAAATGCTCAGAATGGCTTCAGCAGATAGCAAAAGGGAAAAACTTCAAAGTTCCCAAAACTCGGTGAAAATGACATGATCACAAAGCATGCATCGCAAGATTTCTAACGATGCAAACGACTCGTCAAACGGAGTTACAGATAGAAATATATAAGCAGTCAAAGTTTTGGTCAACCTAGCCCAGTGAGCAGGGATGAGACAGCATATGTACTGCTAACATCAACATCAGTATAAATGACATTGTCATCTATAAAACCTATGTGGAAAGTGTAGAGGATGACACGTGTCATGATGATGTCATCATGACGTCAACATGCCATGTGGCAACACCAGAGGCTGCCATGTGTCACCCGCCAATAGGATTTTCAGGGCACCTTGTGGACCTGTAAAAAAGTCCCATGTGGCACCCCCAGATGATGCCACGTGGCACCACCCAGAAGGCACCACATGTCTACTATGGAGGTGATGTGGAGGTGTCTAGTACAAAGGTGATATCAGCAGCCAAATGGGTCAATCAACGGATGCCACATGGCCCAATCGAAGGGCACCATGTGGCACCCCCGAAATGCGCAAGGAGGGCACGTGACCGAATTTTTAAAAAATATATAAAATATCAAAACCCCACCAAATATGGCAGCAGTTCCGATATATATGAAATATTCCGCCATAATTAGTATCACGCCAACTATATAACACATGTTCCACCAGTTTAGAAACTATCCTCCATTCTAGTGGTCGCCCACCAGATTTAGCAAGGCGTGCCAAATTGGTTGTAACTATATGCCAAAAAGGGGAGGCCCGTGGGGTTCGACCCCAGGACCTCCACCAAATAAGTGCCTTAAAATATCCCACTAACCACCGCGCCAAAAAACCTCATTACTGCATAACCGCCACAAAATATTATTTAAAGGGGGATTTGGCCAGTGTATGGGGGACGAGAGAGTTAGACCCAGCACACCTGTATGGTACATATTTTTGCATAGATTTTGAGATAGACTGGGCATGGATTTCGAGATAGACTAGTCATTTATTGTAGGAGGAGTGGCACAAAATCTGAGGCAAGGGTGTCTTTTGGGTCAAAACGTGTCAGACTCATATCGAGGCGTGGAGACATTCATTTTTAGGTAAAACGACGCCACGAACACATTGGTGGTGTTAGTTTTCTGATATGAGAAAATATTTTGTAGCTTAACTCTAGAATGAGGTATACTTATGTATTTTGCCCAATTATTTTGTGGAGTTAATAAAAATGCCTACCCATTTGAGCGCCGGACCCGGAGACGTAGTCCACCAGGGACAAACTCTGTTATCAAGTTCTTTGTGTTCATATTTCATGCTTATGTCTCTTTCCTTTTGAGTTTTTCCTTCTTTATGGTGTACTTTAGTTTATTCCGATTTAATATAATTCTTTAATAAGTCACCGAACGAAAAGATCCCGGATCATGTTGGTATCAGAGCAGTCGTCATTAACTTGAATTGTTGAGTATGAATGCTTACTAGGGCCAAGCATAAGCAGGGTGAAGGAACCCTTAAGACTTTCAATCCTGAAGTTGGTCATGCATCCTGAAGGAAGAAGATGGCAGAAGAGGACAAGCATGATTAACAGGAGAAAAAATTTCACATGGTCTTTTATCGCATGTCAGACATGGTCGAGAAAATGTATGGCGATTACGAGAAGAGGATGAAGAAGAAAGGGAAGAAAAAGGAAGCACCACCTGATGATGATGCTTTGGTAAACCAAGGGGCTGGAGGAGACGCTCCTGAGCCTCCATCTTCACCTTCAAGTTCTAGTTATTCTTCCTCTGAGCATTCTCATCACTCTCAACATTATAACCATAAAGCCTCTTTTAAGAAACCATTATTAAAGCTTGATGTAAAGTTTCCTTTACCTATGTTTAATGGAGATGCTAATCCTGAAAAGCTAGATAATTGGATCCGATAGGTTGAAGTATATTGTCGAGTTCAGCATATTGACGAAGAGGAAGTTAAAGTGAAACTGGCTTCTCTTCGGTTGGAAGGCACTGCTCTCATATGGTGGGAGAGAAAGCTACATAACATAAGTAAGTGTGGTAATCTTCTTTCCTCATGGTTAGAATTTAAAACAGAGATAAGGAAGCAGTTCTATCCATTAGGGTATTTACATAAAGCAATGATGGAATGGCCAACTTTGAGGCAAAGTAAAGGTCAGACTGTACAAAGTTTTACAGAAGAATTTAGGAAGAAATCTCTAGCATTGAACATTCCTTTGTATTCTTATGAAACTTTAATGAAGTATATTGGTGCACTTCACATTTATATTCGTCATACTTTTCTCTTGTTTAACCCCACTAGTCTTGAAGAAGTTTGTGTGCAAGCCACTCACCTTGAGAATAGGGGGAAACATGTTCAAGAAGATCCCACAAAGAAACCTTCCAATTTCCCAAAAAATACTTTCAAGAAGTTTAAAAGGAAGGACAAGAAGACCGCTACAATGACGAGAGAAGGAGGAAAACCATCTTGCACTCATTGCAAGAAGAGCGGTCATGATGAAGAACACTGTTGGAAACTGCATCCAGAAAAGAGACCAAAACAGTTCGATGGAAAGAGGAAGACAAAGATTGTTGCTACAGTGCAGCAAGATCTTGGTTCCGATTCAGGAGATGAAGGAAAGATCACAGCGGATGGAGTACAAGGTAAAGATTATCTTCATGCTAGTTCAAGTTCCAATGATGAATCTCATATTCATGAATGAAAGAGGAATGAGGTATTTCATATGAGAGTTGTATCTAAACATACTAAGATAGATACATTATTTGATCTGGGTTCCCAAGTAAACTTAATATCTGAAGAAATTGTTGAGAAGATGGGTCTTGTAATGAAGCCACATCCAAAGCCTTACCTTATTGGTTGGGTATGTGACAAAGAAAAACTTTATGTCACCAAACAATGTTGGGTCATATTTTCTATTGATTCAAAGTTGATTGATGAAGTGGATTTGGATGTTGTACCACTTGATATATGTGGCATAGTGTTGGGGAGTTCTTATCTTTATGATATAAAAGTAGTCTTCTTTTGTCATGAGAACAAATACCACCTTACTAAAGGGGGAGTTGAATATATTGTTAGAGCTCACAGCATGGAAAATGAAAAGACTTATAAACACTAATACGAGATATGTACTCATGGTCGTCAAAGAGAAAGATGTTGGGACATCTGACGCTTTCCAAGGGTGTGATCCATCTCATAAACAAGAATTAATTGATATTGTTTCTAAGTATGATGATATTTTTCAGGAACCAGATGGATTACCTCCTACGAGGGAAATCCAACATGAGATACATCTTCGGCAGGATTATCCTCTTCCTAATGTGGGCATGTATGGGATGTCAGTTGATGTAGATCAAGAAGCAGGTACAAGGCTTATTGGATCAAGGGGTCATCAGGCCCAGTTCATCTCCTTGTGGTTCTTCGATTGTGATGGTGCCAAAGAAATATGGCACATGGAGAATGTGTGTCAATTACTGGGCCTTAAATAAAATCACGGTGAAAAATCGATACCCTCTTCCTAGCATAGATGATTTACTTGATCAGTTAAAGAATGTTGTTTATTTCACTAAGTTGGATTTACGCAGTGGATATCATCAAATCAAGGTTGCAGAACATGATGCATGGAAGACTACCTTTAAAACCAAACAGGGATACTTTGAGTGGTTAGTTATGACGTTTGGGCTTTGTAATGCTCCGGAAACCTTCATGTGTGTGATGAATGATGTATTCAGGCCTTTCCTGGATGACTTTGTGATTGTATATTTAGACGACATTCTTGTTTTCAATGGGACTTGGGATGAGCATGTGAGGCATGTAAAGAAAGCATTGGATACTTTGCAAAGGGAAAAGTTGTATGTGAAAATGTCTACATGTGAATTTGGCAAGATTGCACTTGTATACTTAGGTCATATCATGGGAGGACAATTGAAGATTGATCCTTCCAAAATTGATGTAATTGTAAAATAGCCTGAGCCAAAAAGTGTGACCAAGATCCAAAGCTTCTTGGGTGCAGTCCAGTATTGGAGGAGATTCATTCCCAACTTCTCCTTTATAGCAGCTCCTTTGCATGCCTTAACCGGTGTGAAGAACACTTTTCAATGGGAAGGAAAGAAACAAAAATCTTTCGACACTTTGAAGGAGAAGATCAGTAACGCACCAGTATTAGCACTGTCGAATATTCAACATCCTTTTGAGATCAAGACAGATTCCAGTGGATATGCCATGGGTGTAGTATTGATGAAATATTGTAAACCTATCTGCTAACACTATGAAACTTTTAACCAAGTTGTTGTTAACTATCCTACATATGATAAATAATTGTATGCGTTAGTCCAGAGCGTAAAGAAATGGAAGCATTACTTGTTAGCGAAGGAAACCATCATACCTACAGATCACCAACCCTTACAATATCTTCAAGCACAGACCAAACTGCAACAATCTTGGCACTACAGATGGATGGGTTTTATACTACAATTTCATTTGGTAATCAAGTACAAGAAGGGTACAAGTAACAAGGTAGCCGATATGCTTTCTAGACCTCCTATTGTTGCTTCTATTATTTTGAATAATACTTCTTTATCTCATTATATCTATGTAGAACAATATGCCATCGATGAAGATTTTAAAGAAGTATATGAGAAGCTAACCCATGGTGCCCATGTAGAGAACTATTGTCTGCATGGAAAATTACTCTATCATCTTGGGAAGCTATGTATTCCTACAAGTGAACAAGTCCATGTAATATGAGAAGCTCATACTTCTCTTGTGTATGGGCATTTTGGGGTAGGAAAAACTATGGCTCATTTGCAAAGGTTTTGTTATTGGCCTCAAATGAAAGCAATTATAACTAAGTATCTAAAGGGGTGTGTGATGTGTTCTACTTGTAAGCCCACTAATAGAAAATTGGGGCTATACTCACCACTTCCTGTTCCATCCCATCCATATGAAATAATTTCCATGGATTTTGTAGGGGGTTTACCAATCACCAGAGGGGGTCATGATTATTTGTATTTCGTAGTGGATAGGTTCAGCAAGATGTGTATCTTGATGCCATGTAAAAAGCAGATCACTGTTGAGCAAACTGGTAATCTATTCTTTCAACATATTTGGGTTCACTTTGGGTTACCCATGTCCATTGTCTTGGATCAAGATACTCGATGTCTTTAGGATTTTTGGACTAGCTTGTGGAGAATGATGGAAATCAAATTGAAGAGGATAATTGCTTTCCATCCATAGACCGATGGACAAACAGAGGTGGTAAATAGAACAATGGTACTTTTTCTTCAAGGCTACTGCAGCAATCTTCCTAATTTATGGTATGAACAAATACCCAATGTACAACATGCTTATAACCAAGCTTTACATTCATCCACTAAGAGTTTACCTTTTGATACATGTTTTGGGTACCTATCAAAGGTTCCTTTGGACTTGATGTATGGGAGAGATGTTGATGTCAATGAAGAACGAATAGAGGACAGAGCCCGCAAGTTCATCCAGAGGATTCAACAGATACACCAGGAAGTCAGGGAACAGTTGGAGAAGAGTCAATCATAGTATAAAGCTCGGCATGACAAGCACAGGGTTGATCATCAGTTCTAGGTTGGAGACCGGGTATGGCTTCACATTAGCAAGGAACGATTGAAGGGTGAAGATAAGAAACTCGAGCTTATCCGATATGGACCCTTCACTATCTTGGAGAAAAGCTGCACTAATGATTTTAATTTAGATCTTCCACCTTATATGAAGATTTACTCCATTGTGAACGTAGAGAACTTGAAACTTTTTGAGCCTCCCATGATCATGGATTAGGATGAGGAAGTTTCAATACCTTCAGTTGATGATTTTGCACCTGAGTACTTGTATGAGTTACAGGAATATATCATCATGGACAGAAGGATGAGGACTTTACGAAGGGGCGATGTTGATTATCTTTGAGTAGGCTTAAAGGGCACACATCCAAGCAAGCTAAAGTGGATTGAGAAGGACAAAGTGAGGGAACTCTTCAGTCACTTACCAGTTGATTGATGAAATATTTTGGTGGTCCAAAAATATCTCATTGGAAAAGTGTGATCCAAAAAGGATCTAGAGAAGGCTAAGAACAACTCAGAACTCACAGAGGCAACTCAGAATGCTCAGAATGGCTTCAGCAAACAGCAAAAGGGAAAAAATTCAAAGTTCCCAAAACTCAGTGAAAATGGGGTGATCGCGAAGAGCGTGTCACAAGATTTATAACGGCTCAAATGGCTCATCAAACGAAGTTATGGATCGAAAGATATAAGCGGTCAAAGTTTTGGTCAACTTAGCCCAGTCAGCAAGGATGAGTCAACATCCGTATTGATGATGTCAACATCAGTACAGATGAATTCATCGTCCATAAAGCCTATGTGGCAAGCACAGAGGATGACACATGTCATGATGACATCAGCATGCCACATGGAAGCACCAGAGGCTGCCACGTGTCACCCGGCAATAGGCTTTTCAGGGTGCCATGTGGATCGGTAAAAAAGTGCCACGTAGCACCCCTAGGTGATGCTATGTGGCACCACCTAGAAGGAGCCACATGTCTAGTATGGAGGTTACATGGAGGTTTCTAGTATAGAGGTGACATCAGCAGCCAAGTGGGTCAATCAGCTGATGCCACGTGGCCCAATCAGAGGGCACCACGTGGCACCCCCGAAATGCACAAGGAGGGCCTGTGACCGAATTTAAAAATATATATATAAAATATCAGAACCCTACCAAATATGGAAGTGGTTCTTATATATATGGCATATTTTTCCATAATTAGTAGCACACCAACTATATAACACATGTTTTGGAAATTTAGCAATCATCCGCCATTCTAGTGGTCGTCCGCCAAATTTAGAAGGGTGTGCCAAATTGGTTGTAACTACATGCCAAAAGGGGAGGCCCATGGGGTTCGATGCTAGGACCTTGTTGGTAGCCATATTAATCTCTATTTTACAAAGCTGCCTACACAGGGTTTTTAAATTCTCGTCACTCGTCACAATCCTTTTCATTAAACAACGCTTGTTACTCGTCGCTTTCTGCGTACCTAATTTTCGATTTCGTTTTCATACTCACAGCTGGAATTCATGTTTGATTTCATCAAAGGGTTAATGTTCATATGGTTTATCGTCGATTTGTCTTATTTTGTCATGAACATGGTTGTTTTCATGGTTATAACCCCTTGGTCTCGAATACACCTTGGTTACATGTGTATTAAACCACCACCCATTTAGCATTCGACTAATGTTAATGGAGTTTTGATTTATAAAATCTTTGATTCAATTGTTTATTTGACATATTGATTTTGTGATCAAATCGGAGATATGCATACAATTGTTTTCAATAGTTATGATCTTTGTGTGTACCATTATGCCGAGGTGTCATTCCAAGTACAGCGTGGTGTTATGTTTTTGCATGGCCTCGATCTACATGACTTTTCTCACACGCATAGCAATTAAAACTCCCGCCTACCATTTTGAGTTGTCTTTGCATTACGTTGGGGAAGTTTGGGGCAATGGCTCTATGCTTGTTCTTTCAAACCCTACCATCGAATCCCATGTCGATTCCTTGCTGTTAGCCATGGCTCCTGTAGTGAGAATTGAGCCTAACGGTGTACAGACATTGTTATCGTTTGATAATGCCCGAGAAGACCTAGAAAGGAATGGCTGGCGTGTCTTTGTTGAAAAAGTTTGAGGGTTTTAATTTAACAGTTGCTCAAGAATTTGCGTTAACGATCGATGGTTGCAGAGCTAAAATAGGAGACGTCCAGCTTGAGTTAAACGAAGATTTTATTAGCCAAGCCATTGGTCTGCCAGCGGTGGGACAAAAGTGGTTTAAAAACTCAAAGGTTGGAGAGGTTCCCTGGTCATTGTTGTTCACCTCAAGGAAGATTACCAGCTGCGACCCAGATATGCCCGTTTCAGCTCTAAAACCTAGATGTCACGATCTGTTATCTATTTTCAAACAGTTCATTACCTGTGAGGGGAGATGTGGTTTGGTTTTCTTATATCACTTGCGGTTGCTCATGAGTTTTATCGTTTTTCCCCTAAACATGCCCTATTTTCTCCTTCGAAGTCTATACAAAATGGAAAAGCGTTTTAAAAGGCAGAAATCTGATTCTAGCCTGTTCCACCATTGTTTGAACAATATTATTATTGTTCATCAGTTGAAATTAAATGGTGATTGTTGGGATGCCTTCCTGTTAAGAAATGGTTTTGCTAGCTATGAAATAGGATAGGTTGACAAGTCTGTCATCACAGAAACCCTCATCGAGCCTACCATCCCTCCTCCTTTGATCTTTCCCTGTGATCCTATTTCTAATGTGGAACCCTCAACCTATCCGGACACTACCCAACCTGACACTCTACCAGATTCGTATCCCAAAGGTGGTGTTAAGTCTGTTAAAAAATCCGCAAAGAAAAAGTGTAAAGGCAATGTTGATATCAATTATAAGAGTAAAAAAGACGCTCGTTGGGTTTCACGATGTGCCCAAAATAAACCTAATCCTTGTGCAAAACAAAACGCAATTGTGTTAAGAGAAGATTCTGATTCAGAGATTGAAAGATTTTTAACTGAAGAATATCCATATTTGTATGGACTTTGCTCTAGTAAACCCTATGATTATGTTACAAACCTTCCACCATGTCTAAAAGACAATCCTGATTTCCCTGGAATCAAACTCAGTAGTGAACCTATGGGTCAAATGGAAAATTCCCCTACTATTAATACTATCATTGCTAATACACAGTCTATTCAGCCGCAATGTAGTGAATGTCAATCATGGCTCGATAGGTATTACAGACACGTGCCTTTGCTTCAGTCTCGGATCAAATCCTTGGAAGACCAAGTGAATTTTCTAACGAAAAAGAATGGAAAACTACAATCCGTAGCCCAAACCAAAGATAAACGACAAAAAACCACAGGTTCTGTTGTTTTTAAGAACGTGGAAGTAGTGACTACCATTGTGAATTCAAAGATTGCTTGATTAAGTTGAATCCCTTAATCTAAGGTATGAATGTTTAAAAATAAGTTTAGGATGAATTTGTCTTTTTTTAATTAGGATACATGATTGATTTCCACATATTACCTCTAGTCTGTTTTGATTGATTCAATAAATTACGATTCTAGTTATAATTATAACTAGCTACAGAATCGTGAGATTCTGTAGCTAGTTACTAGAATTCGAATTTCTTGTTTTTATAACCAAAAATGCATCTGAAATCTTTTATTTTTATGTGTTTATAGGAACCTACGATTTCTGCAGGAGATTTGAGCCACCGGTGGCATCTCTCAACATGCTATTTTTTATGTTGTTTTAGAATAGGCTGTTAGTTTTGATATCAAGTAGAATCTGGGAGGTTGCATCCCCCACAATTTTTGGAACAAATTAGATGATATCCACAGGAAACGTTTTGATCATGTAACCTATATAAATGTATTGTTTTGTAAACTAAAGACCATCGCTGCCTGGGAGCAAAAAACTATGGATTTATGATTGACAGACTTGAATGGAAATTGATATTTGCACAACTTTAGCTTCGATATATCATATTTTTATTCAAGTTATGGTCATTTCAATTTGTAATTAAATTGTGACTACTTTAGATATCATGGTTTATTACAGATTGGTGTGATGAAATTGATATGATATCCATGTTTTATGTCCCTTATATTACATACAGCAATTACTCTGTTCAAATTTGATGATTAGAAGATTTATCTTCTTTGTTCAATGAGCATTTATATACAAATTTTCATAGTCGGATTTAACTCAATGTGATCATTTGTGAAATCATAGAATTGTTGTCACTACTTCTCTTATATGTTCTGTTATTAGCATTCGATCATTACTGCTTCGTGTTTATGAGAATCATCTGGAAGATATGTTGCAGTTTACCCCATCAAACAGCGAAATTGGATATTGTACACAGGACGAATAGGAGATGCGATTACAGGTCAATTTGTTAGTTTTATTTTATTAGTTTAATTAATATAGAAAGTTCCTGTAATCTAAACACATTTTACTATTCATCTCTATTTTCAATTAGACAGTTAGCTATTTTGTTTCTTGTTTATAAACGTTATAAAAAATCAAAAAAGATTGAATGATAGTTTTGTTGTCATAAATTAATCCATATTTGATTTTCGCAGGTTTAGATTAAAATTTGCATTCTGTAAATATTATACATATATATTAGAGATATAATCATATGGATATATTGTACATATAATAAATAGAACTACGATTTTATAAATATTAGTTAGTAAACTGTAAGTATATTTTAGACTTGTATATAGTTTTCAGCAATTGTTTTTCATTAAGTTAGTTTCTTTAGTTTTGTTTTTCATTTTCTTGGGACTTAGATCGGCCAACGGAGCTGCTAAACCCGTCGGAGTGGATCAATCCAAACGGCTTGGGTTAAGTAGACAACCCCGGACCAGATTCACTCCTCCAGTTGACGAGCGGTCAATTTCGCCCGTCAACAAATGGTGCTAGAAGGAGGGCCTGAAAATTATTAATGGCACGAGGTGGTCGTAAGACTCCTCCACCACCTACCTGCTCACCTATAGTGACTAGAAGTCATTCAAACGACAACATTGTCCTCAAATAGCAACCACATCAAACAACGATCTACTGATCATTGTTGAACCAGTAACCCCAAATCCTACGGGTGGTGACATACAAGAGATTGTTCGTCAATCTCTCATAAGAACACACAATGCCTTCGCCCATTTAAGACAACCAAACTGACCTTTGGACCAACCATTAGACTTCTCTAATATCAGAGAAAAACTTGGAGGCACTAACCTTACTTTAAACCCTGCAGATCCAATCCTCACTCCTGCAGCAAGAGGATCTGGTATACCGCCATCACCACCTCCTTCATCTCCTTCTTCTTCTGGAGAAGAGTCCTCTGATGAAGGAAGTTCCTCATCCCATCCTTAGACACCATCCACACCTATGGAAAACCAGAATAATCTCGCCAGACCCTGGCTCGACCAAGATGCAGTGGTCATACCTGGGCCTCAGCATCCCTTACCCAAACACTCGGAGAAGTGGCTCCCTAAATTTGACCCAGACTCTAAATAGATCGCCAAAGATCACATCAAAAATTTTATGTTAGCCATTAAACTCCATAGCATCGAGCACGAAGACGTAGTCTATAGATTTTTTCCCTACACCTTTGAGGGCAATGCCTCTACTTGGTACTTTGCCCAACAACCCCATACTATCGTGTCATGGGAGAAGTTTGAATCCTGTTTTCTTGAGAAGTTTGGAGATGACAAGTCCCTAGAATTTCTAGTCATAGAACTTTCTAGTTTAAGAATGAACCCCAAAGAGAAGATCAAAGACTTTAATCAAAGGTTCTTAACACTAAAGAACCGAATCCCTACGGATTCGATGCCTACCGAGAATCTTATCATAACATATTATATGAAAGCCTTACATCAAAGCATAGCCATTTGGGTAAAGAGATCTAAGAAAGCCACATTGTTAGAAGTCTTCGAAGAGGCCAGTCAAATCAATAAAGACATCCTCAGCTTAAAAGACACTACTAGCAACGAAATAGAGACTAGTTCATCTTCCAAAAAGAAAATCGAAATCCTCCCTAGACCTTCCCAAAACAAAGCACAAACTGAAAGATCAGATTTAGAAAACTTACAGAAAGTCGTTCAAACACTGTCCAATCAAGTTATAGATTTGAAAAGGACGGTTGAAGAAGCTTCTTCGAGCAAAGGGCCTTACAAACCCCCGTTTAGGAAGCTTTTTCCCACCAACCGACCTAATTCAAATACTGAAGGCCTAAATCTAGAAAGCCTACAATTTGCTATTCAAACGATTCTAGAAGCACAAGATAACTTGATGCCTCCTGAGATCCCAGAGGAAGTAGCTAAACAAGAGACAGTAGAAGAAGATGAATCCTCTCCGAACATTTTTGGAAATCACTAGTATTGTAAACACTACGACTTTGCCCCCAAAACAGTCTAAATCAACTGAGACTAAACATAATTATGTAAACCCAAGCTTAGATTATGATTTGGTTGAAGATCTAAAAAAATTAAGGGCTAATATTTTTGTTTATGAATTATTGAAATTCCCTTTTCTTCTACAAAAAATGCTATAGAATATTGCAGAGAACAACAAAAATGGAAATCCAAGCAGTAACAAAGGTTTTCAGAACAACCCCAAAATTACTCAAAAGGCCTTCGCCAAGACTACTTCTGATTCTCACGAGAAAAGAGACCTTCTTGTAAATAATGTAACAAATGTAGATAAATTAGTTTTAGAGGCTGCGAATAAAAAGCAACAAGCTTCCACCATTAGTACTCGCAGAAATGTCCCTCCATTTTTGTTAACTTTTGAAATCTTCAATAGGAATGTGCACAACTGTATGGTAGATTCAGAAGCATCATCTAATGTAATGCCATGGTCTCTGTGTTAGAATATTAATGTTGAAGTTCAACCATCCACCTTGAAGATCATCCAGTTTGATCGAACTAGTGTTAAAGTTATAGGCGAATTGAGAAATGTGCTTATAAGATTATCGTCTAACCCTAAAGTTCATCAAGTGAATGATATTATTGTTGTAGATATCCTAGAAGTTTATGGTTTGTTTTTAAGCAGAGACTGGTCAGAACAGGTACACTGCTATTTTGCGACGGATTGGTCCCACTTGTGGCTGCCAGAGAATGGAAATCCCAACAGAATCAAGGTAAATCATGAACGTTACCTAAAGTTCACAGTGACAGATTTAAATGATCCTAATGAGCCATTTACACCTTCTGTCGATTCACCCGAAATACAAGGGATGGATACTTTTTTCGGCAATGTCATGGCCAAAACTTCCGCTATCACTAATCTAGAACAACAGTCTGAAATTTTAACATATACATAGCCGGCAGCTTCTACCCAATGGTCACATGCACCCGACAAAAATCAAATATGGTCTCTTTACTTTGACGGGTCAAAATCCAAGGAAGGAGCTGGTGTAGGCTGCGTGATTATTGATCCAGCAGGTAACAAAACCCTGATTGTGTGCGGTTAGAGTTTGAATGTACAAACAACACAGCAGAATATGAGGCTTTATTGCAAGGCCTCAGGAAATCATTAGATATGAACGTTCAAAATTTGACTGTCTTTGGTGATTCGGAAATTGTGGTTAGACAAGTAAAAAATTATATCCACTGTTTATCTCCACACCTTAAAAGCTACCAATCTGAGGTATGGAATTTGATGAATAAATTTTCTGCATTTAACATAAATTATATTCCTAGATTGAATAATTCGGAATCCGACTTGTTAGATAATGTAGCTTCGAAACTTTTTCCTGTAGAAAGCTTATCTCTGAATGCATTCTCCGTCAAACTATTGTTCAGACCATCCGTCCCCGACAACATCACGAATTGGAGAGTCTTCAATGACGATCAACAGATTATAAGTTTCTTGCATATGGAAGAAACTTTCCAGGGTGCAGTGATCGACGAAGGTACTCATGATGAAAATCTTCATGACTTTACGGTAATACCAAATCCAGGATCTCCTAAACCTTCATCAGACATGGTAAATTCTATCCCGAAATCTATAGTTAGATTAGAAAATTTTTATGATCTTCACAACAAGTTCAAAAAATCAGTGAACTGTAAAACGAATAGTTCCTCTTTACGTATGAAAAAGTAAACTTGGGAACTAAAGACAATCCACAGTGCATTAATTTAGGGGTAGGATGTTCTGAACAAGAAAAAGCAGCATTTATTAAATTGTTTAGGGAATTCAAAGATGTTTTTTCTTGGACGTACGACGACCTAAAAACCTTTGATCCTAACATCATACAACACGTTATTCCTATGAAACCCCAAACCCAACCTTTTCAACAAAATTTAAGGAAAATGCATCCAAAACTCGAACCAACTGTCAAGAAGGAATTAAATAAACTCCTGAACGCTAAGATAATCTTCCCAGTTAGGCACACGCAATGGGTCTCTAATCTTGTCCTTGTCCGTAAGAAGAGTGGTGAAATCCGACTATGTGTCGATTTCCGAAATCTTAATTGAGTGTCTGATAAAGACAACTACCCTGTCCCACCCATGAAACAGATCCTTCAACAGGTATCTGGTTCTGAAAGATTATCCTTATTGGATGGTTTTTTAGGGTATAACCAAATCTTGATGTCCCCTCCAGATCAACTTAAAACCACCTTCCGCACTCCATGGGGCACCTACGCTTATAGGAAGATGCCCTTTGGACTCATAAATGCTGGTGCCACTTTCTAGAGAGCGATGGACATCACTTTTCGAGGCTTAATCAATTAATCTTTCATAGTTTACCTGGATGAAGTTACTGTCTTCTCGAAAAACAAAGCAGATCATCTAGCTCATTTAAGATCCGTTCTATAGCGATGTTGTAAGTACGACATTTTTTTGAATCCTAAAAAATCTATCTTTGCAGTAGAACAAGGTAAGCTCTTAGGATTTATTGTATCAAGCAAAGGGATGATTATTGACCCTGAAAGAACTCAAGTCATTTCAAAACTCCCCCCTCCCTCATCAAAAAAGTCTAAGCAATCTTTCTTAGGTCAGATAAACTTTGTCAGGAGATTTGTTCCCAGCTTTTCAGAAATGGTGAGCCATTACAAAACCTAATAAAAAAGGACGTACAATACCATTGGGGACCTTTAGAAAACCACGCTTTTAATTCAATAAAAAAGGCCATAATAGATGCTCCTTCTCTAATGAGCCCCGACTTTTCGCAAGACTTCACTCTCTACACATTCGCTTCTAACCGCTCTTACGTCGTTGTCCTAACTCAAAAGAACATTGAAAACAATGAAGTCCCAATTGCCTTTATGAACTCAGCCTTCAAAGGGGTAGAACTTAATTACCCAACAGTAGATCAGCAAGCCTATGTTGTTTTTAAAGAAATAAAGAACTTCCGATCTTATCTTTTGAAATCTAGGACAAAAATCATTGTCCCTTACCCGGCCGTCAGAAATCTGTTAGTACAGAAAGAACTAGGCGAAAAGAGGGCAAATTGGGTCACATCCTTGCAAGAGTATGACATAGAAATCACCCTAGCACAAATAGTGAGAGATCAAGGGTTATGCAAGTTAATCGTTGACTCAGCTGCAAGACAGCAAGAGGAAAATGATATGTCGAATCCAGGACAGCACTACCAAAATTTAATCTGTTCTACACAAAACTCTGTTATTCCCTGGTATGATGATATAAAATTTTGTTTTGAACATGGGTCAGCTCCCCGTCACCTAGATCCCACAAAAAGAAGAGCGCTAAGATTAAAATCTGCTTCCTTTCAGCTGATTAATGGTATTTTGTTTCGTCAAAATTTTGGAGTACTAATGTGTTGTCTTGAGAAAGATGAAGCAGAAAAGGTCTTATTGGAATTGCACACAGGAGAAGCTGTTGGGAATTTTGGTGGAGATACCACTGCCCATAAAGTATTGAGAGCAGGTTACTACTGGCCCACACTTTTTAAAGATGCTCATGCTTTGTGTTGCGAGTGTGTAATTTGTCAGAAAGCATCCGGACGGATACAGAAACTAGCCTTCCCTCTGCAACATGTTTCAGTTGAATCCCCTTTTCATCAGTGGGGTCTAGATATTATAGGTCCAATTAATCCACCATCCTCACAGCAGCATAAGTTTATCATAACAACCATGGATTACTTCACCAGGTGGTCTGAAGCTACCCCATTAAAAGTTGTAAATACCAGTCAGGTAATATCTTTTTTAAATTCAAATATTATTACTCGTTTTGGTATCCCTGACTGTCTGGTATTTGATAACACTTCCTATTTTTCATCTCTTGAGATGAGTGATTTTGCTCTAGAAAGAGGAATTAAACTAAAATATTATGCTAGCTATTACCCTCAAGGCAATGGATTGGCAGAATCAACTAATAAAAATATGATCAAAATTATCAAGAGAACGGTCTCTGAAAACCATAAAAATTGGCATAATGCATTGTTAAACGCAATCTGGGTTGATAGAGTGACTCCAATAACTGTTGTGGGTAACTCACCTTTCTTTCTCGTTTACGACAGAGAGGCAATTCTGCCACCACATATTCTCCTTCCCTCTCTGCAACTATCATAGAAAATACAAGAAGAGGATTGTTCCCCTTTGGAGAATCGAATTAACGCTTTGTTAAAATTAGAAGAAGTGAGGGCTCAAGCGAAATGAAAATTGGATCAACATCAACTTGTTGTTCAAAGCTAGTTTGATTCCAATTCTGCCTCTGACAGAAATTTTGAGGTAGGTGACCTTATCCTAAAATGGTACAAACCACATGAGGGAAAAGGAGAGCATACAAAGTTTTAGAACTTGTGGCTAGGACCATTCTTGATTGCTGAGAAATTGGGTCCCAGCTCCTTCCGATTACAGAATTTAGAGGGACAGCCAGACACATATCCAGTGAATGGCCAAGCTCTAAAAAGGTATCTCACCTGATGACACTCCCATGTACACTGTGTAAATATTTTTGTTTTGCTTGCTTTTTGTTTTTCTTTGTTGTTTTTCTTTGATTCTTCCCTTATGCTTATCATTTTTTATTTTCAGACACACATACCTGCACCATGAACCGTTTCAGACAAAGAGAACAGAAAAAATTCCCCTCTGAAATAACTACTGAAGATTGTTCAAACATCAATTATGATATTTTTCTGAAGTTCGCAGCCATGTTAAAGAAAGCTTGTTGTTTGAAAAATGTTTTTTGATTTCAATCTATAACTGAAGCTATTCACGATCATCCATAAAAAATTCTTCTTACACTGTCCCTGTTCCTTAAAAGAACAACTCAGGGATGTCTCATCACCATCGAAAGTCGGTTTATTAACAAACTATCTCTAGATCTTAATGAAGGACAGTTAAAAAATTTATTCAAGCTCTGTAATTATTAAAATATGTCCAAATTTTGAATTTTCAGCGTCACCCCGCTCTATTAAATATCTTTAAAACTAAATAAATCTTCAGAGAGCTGTGGGAAGTGCTTGTAAACCCGCCAGGATACTGAACAGGTCTGCTGGAAGTGGGTAAATGCATGCATGATGTCAAGATAACTTCGTCGGGGTACTGAACAGACCCGCTGACAGCGAAGCAATGTCAGGTATATGAAAATTCTCAGATATGGAATCTTTTTACCTTAAATGTCCTTCGTTTTGATCTGAAACTTCTTGGCAAGATACAGATATCGGAGTGGGTTAAATGGCATCCCTGTTGAGGCTATGGACGCCTATTGGCAGTAGTGACTCTGTCAACAGTACTGAAGATTTTAACCTTAACATTGTGACTCTCTTTTGCCGAGATTGTCATCAGTTTTTGTCTTTTAAAATAACAAGCAATCTGAAACTGGAATGTTTTATAATTGACAATGATGTTCAAACAGTTTCTTAGTTGTTTTCGATTTGAGTATTTTCTGATTATCCTAATCTGGACTCATTCGTTTGGCAGAGATAACTGCTTCTACTAGTGTGTCACCATTGTTGGCAGCCATATTAATCTCTATTTTTACAAGCTGCCTACACAGGGTTTTTAAATTCTCATCACTCGTCACAAGCTTTTTCATTAAACAACGCTTGTTACTCGTCACTTTCTGCGTACCTGCTTTTCGATTTCGTTTTCATACTCACAGTTGGAATTCATGTTTGATTTCATCAAAGGGTTAATGTTCATATGGTTTATCGTCGATTTGTCTTATTTTGTCATGAACATGGTTGTTTTTATGGTTATAACCCCTTGGTCTCGAACACACCTTGGTTACATGTGTATTAAACCACCACCCATTTAGCATTCGACTAATGTTAATGGAGTTTTGATTTATAAAATCTTTGATTCAATTGTTTATTTGACATATTGATTTTGTGATCAATTCGTGGATATGCATACGATTGTTTTCAATAGTTATGATCTTTGTGTGTACCATTATGCCGAGGTGTCATTCCAAGTATAGCGTGGTGTTATGTTTTTGCATGGCCTCAATCTACATGACTTTTCTCACACGCATAGCAATTAACACTCTCGCCTACCTTTTTGAGTTGTCTTTGCATTACGTTGGGGAAGCTCGAGGCAATGGCTCTGTGCTTGTTCTGTCAAACCCTACCATCGAATCCCATGTCGGTTCCTTGTTGTTAGCCATGGCTCCTATAGTGAGAATTGAGCATAACGATGTCCAGACATTGTTATCGTTTGATAATGCCCGAGAAGACTTAGAAAGGAATGGTTGGCGTGTCTTTGTTGAAAACGTTCGAGGGTTTTAATTTAACAGTTGCTCAAGAATTTGCGATAATGATCGATGGTTGCAGAGCTAAAATAGGAGATGTCCACCTTGAGTTAAACGAATATTTTATTAGCCAAGCCATCGGTCTGCCAGCGGTGGGACAAAAGTGGTTTAAAAACTCAAAGGTTGAAGAGGTTCCCTAGTCATTGTTGTTCACCTCAAGGAAGATTACCAGCTGCGACCCAGGTATGCTCGTTTCAGCTCTAAAACATAGATGGAACGATCTGTTAGCTATTGTCAAACAGTTCATTACCTGTGAGGGGAGATGTGGTTTGGTTTCTTATATCACTTGCGGTTGCTTATGAGTTTTATCGTTTTTCCCCTAAACATGCCCTATTTTCTCCTTCGAAGTCTATACAAAATGGCAAAGCATTTTAAAAGGCAGAAATCTGATTCTAGCCTGTTCCACCATTGTTTGATCAATATTATTATTGTTCATCAGTTGAAATTAAATGGTGATTGTTGGGATGCCTTCCTGTTAAGAAATGGTTTTGCTAGCAGTGAAATAGGACAGGTTGACAAGTCTGTCATCACAGAAACCCTCGTCGAGCCTACCATCTCTCCTCCTTTGCTCTTTCCCTGTGATCCTATTTCTAATGTGGAACCCTTGACCTATCCAGACACTACCCAACCTGACACTCTACCAGATTCGTATCCCAAAGGTGGTGTTAAGTCTGTTAAAAAGTCCGCAAAGAAAAAGTGTAAAGGCAATGTTGATATCAATTATAAGAGTAAAAAAGCCGCTCGTTGGGTTTCACGATGTGCCCGAAATAAACCTAAGCCCTGCGTAGACCAAAACGTAATTGTGTTAAGCGAAGATTCTGATTCGGAGATTGAAATATTTTTAACTGAATAATATCCATATTCATATGGACTTTGCTCTGGTAAACCCTATGATTATGTTACAAACCTTCCACTGTGTCTAAAAGACAATCCTGATTTCCCTGGAATCAAACTCAGTAGTGAACCTATGGGTCAAATGGAAAATTCTCCTATTGTTAATACTATCACTGCTAATACACAGTCTATTCAGCCGCAATGTAGCGAATTTCAATCATGGCTCGATAGGTATTACAGAGACGTGCCTTTACTTCAGTCTCAGATCAAATCCTTGGAAGACCAGGTGAATTTGCTAACGAAAGAGAATGGAAAACTACAATCTATAGCCCAAACCAAAGATAAACGACAAAAAACCACAGGTTCTGTTGTTTTTAAGAACGTGGAAGCAGCCACTGCCATTGTGAATTCAAAGATTGCTTGATTAAGTCGAATCCCTTAATCTGAGGTATGAATGTTTAAAAATAAGTTTAGGATGATTTTGTCTTTTTTTAATTAGGATACATGATTTGTTTCCACATATTACCTCTAGTCTGTTTTGATTGATTCAATAAATTACGATTCTAGTTATACTTATAGCTAGCTAGAGAATCGTGAGATTCTGTAGCTAGTTACTAGAATTTGAATTTTTTGTTTTTATAACCAAAAATGCATCTGAAATATTTTATTTTTATGTGTTTACAGGAACCTATGATTTCTGAAGGCGATTTGAGCCACTGGTGGCATCTCTCAGCATGCTATTTTTTATGTTGTTTTAGAATAGGCTGTTAGTTTTGATATCAAGTTGAATCTGGGAGGTTGCATCCCCCACATTTTTTGGAACAAATTATATGATATCCACAGGAAACATTTTGATCATGTAACCTATATAAATGTATTGTTTTGTAAACTAAAGACCACCACTACCTAGGAGCAAAAAACTATGGATTTATGATTGAGAGACTTGAATGGAAATTGATATTTGCACAGCTTTAGCTTCGATATATCACATTTTTTTTCAAGTTATGGTCATTTTGATTTGTAATTAAATTGTGACTACTTTAGATATCATGGTTTATTACAGATTGGTGTGATGAAATTTATATGATATCCGTGTTTTATGTCCCTTATATTACATACAGCAATCACTCTGTTCAAATTTGATGATTAGAAGATTTATCTTCTTTATTCAATGAGCATTTATATACAAATTTTCACAGCCGGATTTAACTTAATGTGATCATTTGTGAAATCATACAATTGTTGTCAATACTTCTCTTATATGTTCTATTATTAGCATTCAATCATTACTGCTTCGCGTTTACGAGAAGCATTTGGAAGATCTGTTGCGGTTTACCCCATCAAACAACGAAATTGGATACTGTACACAGGACGAATAGGAGATGTGATTACAGGTCAGTTTGCTAGTTTTATTTTATTAGTTTAATTAATATAGAAAGTTCATGTAATCTAAACACATTTTACTATTCATCTCTTTTTTCAATTAGATAGTTAGCTATTTCGTTTCTTGTTTATAAACGTTATAAAAAATCAAAAAAGACTGAATGATAGTTTTGCTGTCATAAATTAATCCATATTTGATTTTCGCAGGTTTAGATTAAAATTTGCATTATGTAAATATTATACATATATATTAGAGATATAATCATATGGATATATTGTACATATAATAAGTAGAACTACTATTTTATAAATATTAGTTAGTAAATTGTAAGTATATTTTAGACTTGTATATAGTTTTCAGCAAGTGTTTTTCATTAAGTTAGTTTCTTTAGTTTAGTTTTTCGTTTTCTTAGGACTTAGATCGGCCAACGGAGCTGCTAAACTTGTTGAAGTGGATCAATCCAAACGGCTTGGGTTAAGTAGATAACCCCAGACCGGATTCACTTCTCCAGTTGACGAGTAGTCAATTTCGTCCGTCAACAGACCTCCGCCAACTAAGTGCCTTAAAATAGCCCTCTAACCACCGCGCCAAACAACCTCATTACTGCATAACTGCCAAAAAATATTATTTAAAGGGGAATTCGACCAATTTACAGGGGATGGGAGAGTTGGACTGAGCGTGCCCGTACGATACAGATTTTGGCACAATTTTCGAGACAGACCGGGAACATATTTCGAGACATACCAGTCATTTATTGCAGGAGTAGTGGCACAGAAATCGAGGCAAGGGTGTCTTTTGGGCCAAAAAGTGTTAGACTTGGATCGAGGCATGGAGATAGTCATTTTTAGGTAAAACGACGCCATGAATGCAGCAGTGGTGTTAGTTTTCTGATCTAAGTAAATCTTTGGTAGATTAACTCCAGAATGGTGTATACTTATGTATTCTTCCCAATTCTTTTGTGGAGTTAATAAAAAGGCCTACTCATTTGAGAGCAGGACCCGAAGACATAGTCCACCAGGGACAAACTTTGTTATCAAGTTCTTTGTGTTCATATTGCATGAGATTTTCCTTCTTTATGGTGTACTTTAGTTTATGCTCATTTAATACAATTCTTTAATAAGTCACTGGATGAAAAGATCCTAGATCATGTTTTGACGTGGTAAAACCACTACGGGGAAACATCCACGGCCCCAGCCAACGTGGCCACTTGAAGCAGTTTATTAATGTAAAAGAAAAAGATTTCAGAGAGATTTTACAAGAGACTTTCTCACAATCGATCATCGGCAAATGACCCTCCATGCTCTTTAAATAAAGATCATGGACCAATTGGGTGTTAAGCCACGGATCAATGGTCATTAAAATCGAGGAGAGTAAGAACTGTCAGATCACTCTATGTTGGAGACATATCGTGATCGTCGTATTTCCTAACTGCAAATGCATATTAATGCATACTAAAGAAACACACTTTTACCTAACGACAAATTTAGACCAAGTAGATCTTTTTTTTTTTTTTTATGTCTGGCGGAATCAGTAACTAGTTGGGCACGTGCTCGCATTACACGTGGCCGCATTATCCAACTGCTACCACTATAACCTCCAGGTGTGCCCACGATGCCCCTTACGTGGCACACATTGTAAGTCGGGGGGAGTTGAACTCGAAACCTCATGGAACTTCATTTTCATGACACTTGCCAATTGAGCTGCCCCCCGGGGACAAAGACCAAGTAGATCTTAACTAACTCCTAAGTGTCTAAATATCCTAACATAAGAGCGCATGCTTCTTGAATTTTTGTTGGTACAAGATAATCCAAGCTCTTCCATGATGATTTTATACATCACACTTGGACCAAACCCGCCATCAATTAGGCAACAATGAGCTGTTTTTTCCATGATTTTTATAGAAATGTAGAAAGGAGGGTCTTTTACAAGGTTCCTAAAGTTATTTACACCTATTCTATTTACAGTTGAATCTTCAAATAGATTGGCTATGGTAGAAATATTACCTTCCATATAGTTCTTAAGATGCTTTTGTTCTTTTGTGACGAAAACCATGTCCAAAAGGGTAACATCTTCTTTGATGTTAGCCAATTGGTTAAGGATATTATACTTGGAAGAAGGAGGAGGAGAAGATACTCCTTGATTGCTTGAGGTTTTGACAGCTTGTGTATTAGCACTTTGAGAGGATGAACTTGGGGTAGAAGAAGTGCAAGGAGGATCAAATTTACTCTTGGAAGTGTAAGATTTATTCCTAGTATTTACTACCATAACATATTCTGGTTCATCCCAATCTAAATCAACGATAGGGTAATCGGGCCTTTTGCCAAAAATCTTATCTCTAAAAATTCTTTTAACTTCGCAGGTATTCTCATCATGATTTTCTTCACAAACGTTACACCAAGTTGGATTCATCGTGGCCTTTAGGTGAAAAATACTTTCATTAGTATTTCTAAAAGGAACTAGAGAAGAAGTCTCGGGAGAAGAGGAAGAAGAAATTCCTTTTCATTCATAGGCTATCATCCTATTATTCATATCTTGCATGAGCTATAGAATCACATACATATATGTTTGCTTGACAAGGTCTCCCTTGGGAAGACTCGTTCTTTCAAGTTGATCTTCATACTTTAGGCAAGCCTGAAGGGTAGAACCGATATTGTCAATAGCCTTTTCCTCAAGTCTAAGACAGTGAGAAGAAGGTAAATCATTATAATAATGCATTAAAGAAGCTTGATTTTGAGGATGAATCAGTTCATAGATTTGATTATATAACTTGGTGAAACGAAGGTTAAAATATTTAATGGTTTCACCATTATTATAAGTAATATTGTTGTATTTCCTTAATTTATCAGTTGGACTCTTGGGTTATCCATAAGTGGATTTGAACCAATAAACCAATTCTTCCCATGTTAAAAGGATTTTGGGTGGGAGGTCAAAAACATATGTTGTAGCTTTCCCTTCAAGAGAATTGACAAATAGATGCTAGCTCCTATATTATGACAAGCATTAGAAAATTCTACCAGGTGTTCATTTGTAGTAATGATGTCATTCCCTGAAAACCTAGGTAAATGATCCTTGAATTTCGGTAATGGTTGAGTGGCTGGTGCGAGATTCAAGGCAGAGGACACGTTCCATGGTGTGGTTGTAGTATCTTCCTCAGATTGGAAAAGTCCATATTTCTTAATGACCTTAGCAGGATTGGTAGTGGATGGAGTAGGGATTTGATGACTATAGATACTTCCAATTACAGATGAAGCAGAAGGTTGAGAGGAGGAAGAATCTCCAGTACCACTATGACCACCTAAAGATGTCATGTTGAAAGTGATAAGTATGGATGATGAAGATGTGTTATAGCAAGATTTGCCTCACCCTAAGCAAAGTTTCTCAGAAGACCTTTTTCCATTTCCCTATGCAGACTTGAAGTCCCTTTTTGCAAATCCCATAGATAAAACAATATTTTTCCACATATACATGCCTTAACTATTATAAAACATGTGTATCCGCAGGTTGCACCATTACATCTCGCGTACATTGGGTTTTGTGCTCAAAATTAAAAAATAGTGTTGGGTTTCCATGTCACGTCACGGGATCCATGATCCTTGACCTTCCATATACTGGAAATTTTTCAACTCAACCCTTTAGTTCCATTTGAAGGCTATAAATGGACCATTTCCAAGCTATGGAAAAGAGGAGAAGAATTCAACTTTGAGAGAAAAGTTACTCTGGAGAAATTATTCACTTCATATTGAGTCTGCATCCCTTTGTCCTTTTAAGTCTGAACACATTGTTCAGCCCCCAAGCTCTTTCCTACTTGATTGAGAACCTCATTGTCTCTCTTATATGACCTTGCCTTTGGTGGAGGATTGAAGTGGTGGAGGCCCAGCTGGAAGGGACTTAGTTTCTTGGTTTCAAACTGTGTCGACATGGAAGTTTGTAATTTATTCACTTCTGTTGATTACATTTTTATAGAAATACTCTTTTCTCTTCCAACTAATATCTTGCAAATATTTGAATTATTATTCCATGGGCATATTTGTTATGAATGTTGATGGATTATGCTATTGAATGTGTTGAATTTATATATTATCGTCATATGCTTGTGTTTCTTGGTTGTTGAGGACAAGTTGCAGGTGTATTTCTTTGATTCAAGTGCTCAACGGTGGACTTCATCGAACGTTTGGACGAGGTAGGATCTTTATCTTGTCTTGTTAGCATATTTTCTTATATAGCATACCTAAGATTAGAGTTGATTTCTACAGTCCTTTCTGTCTATTGTGGTTTGCCCCTGGCCATAGAGAGATTTTCCTCGTAACAGAATTGGCAGCCATGTGTGCAAAGTCAGTACAGATAGTAATATTCTCATGAGCAACTAGTTCTTCCAGTTGAGTCTCCATTACTCCACTTTTGGGTATTATAATGTATTTCAGCCATCGTAGATACTCCTATGACCTCACACATTAGGGGGCATCTGTTATACCAAGATTTTCCTCACCCTATGAAAAGTTGCTCAAAAGGCCTTTTTCCATTTCCCTATGTAGACTTGAAGTCCCTTTTTGCAAATCCCATAGCTAAAAATAATATTTTTCCACATATACGCGCCCTAACTATTATACAGCATGTGTATACGCAGGTTTCACCATTACAGCCCATGTACATCAGGTTTTGTGCCCAAAATTAAAAAATAGTGTCGAGTTTCCATGTCACGTCATGGGATCCATGATCCTTGACCTTCCATATAATGGAAACGTTCTGAATCGACCCTTTAGTTCCATTTCAAGGCTATAAACAGGTCATATCTGAGCTATGGAAAAGAGGAGAAGAATTCAACTTTGAGAGAAAAGTTACTCTGGAGAAATTATTCGCTTCATATTGAGCCTGCATCCCTTTGTCCTTTTAAGTCTGAACACATTTTTCAGCCCCCAATATCTTTCCCACTTGATTGAGAACCTCATTGTCTCTCTTATATGAGCTTGCCTTTGGTGGAGAATTGAAGTGGTGGAGGCCCAACTGGAAGGGACTTAGTTTCTCGGATTTGAACCGTGTTGACACGGAAGTTTGTAATTTGGATCAATTGGATGAACTGGACCTTTACCAGCTCCATGACTTGATTCCGGAGATGCTTGATTTTTGGATCCAATATGCAAACTGGTCGCACTTGAAATCCACCTTTTGGCTCCACCTGAATCACATTCCAATCAATAATATGATTAGCATCAGGTATGAACATCTTAAGAAATGACACATGGAAAACATTATGAATACACAAGGATGCAGACAAAGAAAGCATATAAGAGACAATACCAATCATTTCAAGGATTTCAAATGGCCCACAATAGCGCGCTACTAACTTAGAACACTTTCCCAGCTTCAAGGAATTGTGCTTGACCTTCACTTTTAGAAACACGTGATCACCCACTTTAAACTCTTTGTGGGTTCTATCTTTATATGCATATTTTTTTTGCCTGCCTTGGTAAACCTTTAAATTGTGCCTTATCATTACCATCTACTCCTCCATTTCCAGGAGCAAATCTGGCCCAACTACTGCGCGATTTTTTGGGTTGTGCCAACTCACTAGCATGTTGCACTTTCTACCATAAAGTGCCTCAAATGGGTTCATCTTTAAAGATGCATGATACCCATTGTTGTAATAAAATTGTACCAAACGAAGGTATTCTTCCTATTTTAATGGCTTATCCATAACATACATCCATATCATATCTCCAATCACCCGATTTACCCTCTCGGTTTGACCATCTGACTCAGGTTGATACGTTGTGCTAAAGTTATGACTTGCTCCAAATCCCTTGAATAGCCCTTTCCAAAAATTCGAGGTGAACTTGGAATCTCTGTCAAACACAATTATCTTAGGTATACCATGCAAATTAGCAACTTCATGCATACATAAATCAGCAATGTCGGCAACCTTGTGCGCTGACTTCACTGAAATAAAATGGGCATCTTTGGTAAGCTTGTCCACCACCACCATAATAGAATCAAGTTGCTTAGTAGTCCTAGGTAACTTAGTTTTGAATTCCATGGTCACAACTTCCCACTTTCACTCAGGAATGGGTAAGGGATGTAGCAAAATAGATAGATGTTTGTGCTTAGCCTTGACCTTATGACATTCGAGACATCTCGCAATAAAATCCACAACTTCCTTTTTCATACCTGGCCAAAAGTATTACTTCTTGATTGTGACAAATTTCTTTTGGTATCCTGGATGTCCAGCATAAGGGACCTTATGCATCTCTGACAAAATCAAACTCTTCAACTTCTGATCATTTAACACATAGACTCTATGTCTATACATTAGGATCACATCCTCTCTTAACTCATAACCTTCAAACTTCTGTTGTGACATACCATGTTGTAAAGTCCCACTTATATCCATATAGCGCAGATCTAATTTGGAAACTTCCAAAATTATGTCACACAAATCGGTCTGGTGCATGATAATGGATGTAGCATGCATTCTCCTGCTAAGTGTGTCAACGACCTTGTTCTATTTTCCTCTAATATGCTTTATTTCGAAGTCATATTCACTGAAGAACTCTAACCACCTGCTTTGTCTAGCATTCAAACTTGGTTGTCCAAATAGATAAACTAATAAGATTCCAGAGAGACTCTGATAAACTAATAGGATGTCCATTCGAATGGGTGCAGTGAAGGGGTGCATTCCTTGGGTTGGGCAAGTCAAGAGGAAGAGAGCTGGTAGAAAATCAAGATAGATGTAGGAGAATTCAAGTGGGTTGTGGAATTTTTTGAACTATTAGTGGACAGTGAGAGACCACCCTCTTTTGTGGATTACTAACCTCATCTCGGTGGCGACTTGTTATTCTAAACTTGTTGTTTACAACTAGAACAACAAGTCTATGGTTGGGTAGAACGCCTGTCCCAAACAGCTAGTTGCACAACTATTCTAAAAGATAAGTGTTTTATATTGTTTTTGTGTTGCATTATGAGTTTTAATTGTTGTCTATTAACTCTGTGTTTGAAGAATGATTTATATGTTGTTGTATTTGATTTTATTAGTTGCATTTATGTTTATTTTAGAATGTTGTAGATGCATCTAGTTCATGGTATCAAAAAATGGTTAAAACTATGTGTTACCTGTAGCTGGTAAGCTATAGGATATGTTAGTAGAAAATTTTAATTTTGTGTAATTTTGCATGTAATGGACTTCAAATAAATTGGGGTATGCTACAGATTGGTATCAGAGATTTTGGTTCAACATTATACCAGTATGGGCCAAGGACTAACACGAATTTGGTAAATTTGTTGTTACGGATTTTGATATGTGATAGATTTGGGAAAAAATTATGAAACTAGAGTGAAATCCCTAAATTTCTGAGAAAATTTAGGCTGATTTTTCGCTCAAAATTGTCAAAGAGATGATCAATGGAATCGATTTTCAATTCGTGGGGTTAAAAATATGATTGGGAAGTTAAATTCCATGTTTTCATGGCAACTGTGAAGTTATATAATCGACAGTTGGGATTCATTTTCGCAAATTGACAAAGTCTCAAATATTGATGGTCGAGATTCATGTTTGTAGTTTGGTGAAGTCCAACAAATTGATGGTTGAGATCCATTTTTGGAGTTTGGAAAAATGGAGCAAGTCGACGGTTGATATCCATTTTCAAAGTTTGGCAAAATGAAGCAAATCAACGGTCGAGATCCATTTTCGGAGTTTGGAAAAATAGAGCAGATCGACAGTCGAGATCCATTTTTCGAGTCGAGAGAATAGAGTAGGTTGATGGTCGATATTCAATTTCATAGATTGGAAAAGTCTCGGAGATTGACAATTGAGAATTATTTTCTCAATTTGGTGAAGTCCAATAGATTGATGGTCGAGATTTATCGAGTCATTTTCAACTGAGATCACTTCGCTCTTCAAGATCGATGACCCATATTCATCCTAATTTTAGTTGAAAATTTTCTAAGTATCAAAGTTCAACAAAGTTCGTCGGCAATTTTGGGTTGCCAAGAGATATCAACAATCGTCAATAATTGAGTCGACAAATTTGGTGTAGAGTTTTGTTCGCTAACATAAATAGCAGACCATTGATGGTTAGGTCAGTGAAATCAACAAAGTGCTTCATTTAGCCAAGAGAAATTTTCGATTGTCGATAAAGGAAAAAAGGAGGATGATGTGTTATGCCACGTCAACATCCACATGTTGTGCCACATCAACATCTAAGTGTCATGCCACGTCAATCAGACTTCCATGTCATGTTCCATGTGTCATGCCACATCAGTATCCATGTGTCATGCCACATCACCCTAGTTGCAATGTCAACGAAGAAATCGTCGTTTTTCAATGGTCAGGTTGGCGAAATCAACGAAGTGCTTTTGTTCACCAAGAGAAATTGTCGATCACCGATGGAGTTTTGAATCAACAGTATTGATTGCTTCTGATTTGGTTATCACCAATGGAGATTCATATGCGGTCTTAGGAAAGGTTTAGTAGGTTGAAGATTGGGATTAATCTCAATTTTGAGATCAACAACTCAAATTAAAATACTGTCACAATAGAAACAAAGTCAATTTTCTACGAAATTTTAATATTTTTGAAGGTCATCAACTTGCAAGAGTATTGTGAGGCCCTAAACAACATTTTTCAGGAGTTCTAATTTTATGAAACTGTATGTACCTTCAGTACACATTTTCTGCTAATTAAATGAAATAACTTAGCTAGAGATTTCTAATGAGCTACCCCGGACGCAAAACAGAGCTTGTATGAGGAAGTTGCAGTTGAAACAATACATATATATTTTTGGTACCAGTTTACTTCTAGCAGCATAACTCCTTGCTCAAAGGTCAATTTGGGACACAGGAGCAATCTATGGAAAGCTCATGAGCCATAGAAGACAGCCATGTCACCAGATTTGAAATATGCATCATACCTAAAAATGTACAGGAAGAGAAAGAAAACACTTGTAGCAGTAAGGGATAAAAATGAAAAAAACAGTTAAAACTTCCACAGTCCATAACTTTCAACTCAGAGCTTAGATTTGAGAAAGTGAATAGTCATTGAAAAGGTATTGAGGATTTGAGCAAGCGAATAGTCATTGAAAGCGTATTGAGGAGGAGAAGTCTTCTATAAACCCAAAATTTTGAATTAATAACTATAATTTTCTCAGAAAATGATAAAACAATTTTGCAATGGTAAAAACAAAGGAATGAGTGGAAATTGCAACTTGAAGGTTGTAACTTTTCGTTCATAACACAGAATGAGGCATAAGTACAACCGTTGGAGAACTGATTCAGAGAGGAATGTGTCAAAAGAATTAGATTTTGACGTAGTGCATTGTGTTCTTTGTAAATTGAGATAAATAGTAACATGTAATCTAATTAATGAAATGTTTTATAGTATGCATGTTCTAGCAATAATTATTACATGCAAGTTTCTTGCGGAATTAGAGGCACAAGAAAACAATTTTGGTTCTTATATGAGGATTGACGCTATGGAAGATGCCCCAGGATCTTACAACCATGAGGATGCGGTAATAGGTCTACATGTCAAGCATCAGAAATGTTGAGATAGATTATAATGGAAGAAAAGGCAGGCAAGAGCCTGTAACTATAGATGTGCATTGTAACACACCCCAGATTCACTTCTGAACATATGTCACAAAATCCAACTTTTGTCAATACAAAAAATTTCATTTTTTTTTCCTCGCTCATTAAAACTTTGATATCATTTATTAATTATTCCCAGCCAGACTTTAACACCCATCTGTAATAGTATTCCCTACATACGAACACTCATGCAATCCTAACAACGAGTTAGTATAAAGAAGTTATGCATGTTGCAAGTTGACCTATGCCATTGACCACATTGGTATCAAGTGAATGCCACATCAACTCCCATTACTCACAGATGTGGAG
>ML783029.1:360947-374741 GCA_009831015.1 Picea engelmannii
GTATCCGCCATGGAAGATATCATGGCTGGAGTCTAGGTCAGTAACCAAGAACATCTCCTAAAGGAGATCAACTTCATCTCATAAACAATAAGCATATCATAAGAACAAGAATATCTCCTAGAGAGGATATCAACAAATGTATCTCTAGTATTAAGGGCTTAGTATAATGATCATAACTTCAATAGATCAAGATGTAGCATAAGATCATAATAATGCCATAACAGCTAGAGACATATTAATTTTTAAATAGTCAAATGTGGAGTCTTCACTGCTAGGGAGGTTGCGCTTGTTCCTCTGAATGTACTGAATTCAAAATAATTGCTTGGACAAGGTCTCTTGTACATCCCCTACAAACAAACTCATCCTTTGTTGGATGATATAACTTCAAAAGAATATACAAGTGCATGCCTTTGAAATTTGTAGTATCGTTCAGCTTGTCTTCTAATCTGAAACTAGACAACATCTTGACAAGAAGAGGTTAGAAATTGAATCAAAAAGGTTCAATGATTAGAACAAGCTAAAAACCCTGAAATTTCAACTTTGACCACAAAAATCAATTTTCGACCAAAAGTCAACCTTTGAATTTGACTTTGACCCAAAAACTCAAACTTGACGTTTTTGCTAGTTGAGGGCACCAAGAGATGTGTTGGGTTAGGGTGCACTAGGATAACCAAAAATTAGTCCCAATACTTCACAAAAAAATTCACTACAACTAGTACTACAATTTGTGTTGCAACTAGCACTACAATAGGTGTTGCAACTGGCACTGCAACTGGTGTTGCAACTGGCACAAAGGAACTGGCACTTCAATTTCAATTGTGCTACAACTATCTTGACAAAGAGTTGTGAATCTACCTTCCATTGGTTAGATTGCTCTGAAGGTGGTGTGGGCCCATAACCTGTTAGACTGTTGTGCTCGTTTCACCATAGATAATGCTACACCATTATCACCCAACCATAGGCATAAAGCTACCCTCGAGCACCTTAACCTTTGACAGAAAGAATGATTCCAGGAAGCCACACCATAACCAACAGATAACCAAGAGAGCACACATTTTCCAAGGGTAGCGCACAAGAGAAAGTACCTGAAAGACTAAATGAGAGAAAAACATACAACTGCAATTGTTGTTGCTGCTCCTCCAAACTTGCGCATTGTTTCTGGTTTCCCAAGTGAGAGTGAGTGAACAGGTGAGCCAAGACGTCCTCTATTTATATTAATCTGTCCAATGAATTTTTTGGTCGGGTTGGCCTGACTTTCTGGTAATTATATTTTTTATTTATCTTTTTCCTATAAGGTCAACTTGTCTTCCTAGAGGATAATACCTTAATATTAAATATTATGCTGAGCTGACATGTCTTCTAGAGTTTTTACACATATATTTATGGTTTATATTGCTTTTGAAATATTCTATTCTAGTCAAAGGTTGCATATGGAGGTTAATAACTCCCGCAGCTACCATAATATCAACACACATTGAGTACTATTGCACAGTTGACTTTGATGAAGACACAGTTGATAATGTAATTTTGTCATTTATTTCTGACATATAGGTACTGATAGACCCTCTACCTCTGGTAGCAGAAACATTGATGCATCTGGCTCTAGTGGTGGACCTATCTAGTAGTGGTACCGATTGACATGTATATTGATTGTATTATATTTGACTTTAGGTGTATATGACATGTTTATTGTATATTTTGTTGAGATGTATGTTTGACATGTATATTGATATGTATATCGCTCATGTGTATTATGTTTTTCATATAATGTTGTGGCTTTTGTTGATTAATTTATAAAATGTATTATGAGTATGCTAATCATTAACATTATTAATCATTTCTCAAATTTTAAATTAAATTTGAGATGTATCACTCATTTAAATTTGCAGTTGCCATATAATGTTTAACTTTACTTTTATAAAATCATTTGATTTGGATTGTGATTGCAAAAAGTTATAACCATTAATGTCATATAATGTTTAACTCTTCTTCAAGGTGAATTGTTTGTTGTCCAGCAAGATACAATATTATTTAAGCATGGAGGGGCTTCCGCAATGTGATATATTAGATATCATTTTTTGGATTAACTGCGTAGGGTAAGTCATTAATATATGACACATATCCATGAGTATTAGTCGCAACTGACCAACAATTCTCATGATTTGAATAGTCCACTTAGCACTCATTTCATCGAGTGAAGCTCACAGGGGTGAATCGGTGGGATTGATACCAACGAAATGAATTGCATAGCATCAATCATCACTTATGGGGCTTGCACCCAGTAACCAGGACTTCCCCGATGGTCACCCATCCAAAGATGCCTCTGGCTCAAGTGCACTTAACTATAGAGTTTTCCCCACAATCAAGCCCACTTAGCTTGCTACCACATTTGCAAAGCGTTAGCAATTATTGTGCCTTATGAACTATACAATTAGAGCTTCCTTCACTCTTATTATTTAAGCATAGAGGTGCTTCCGCAATGCAATATATTAGATATCATTTTGGGGATTAATTGCATAGAGTAAGTCATTAATATATGACTAATACTTAGTTGCGACTAATACTCATGGATATGGGTCATATATTAATGACTTACTCTGCACAGTTAATCTCAAAAATGATATCTAAGATTCAATATGTTGATTAAATGTGTTTAGAAGCAAAAATACTTAAATATGATGAGTGAAATGATGGTGATTTTATGTATTTTTCATATATTGTAATAATAATATTATAATATAATTATTAACTAATAATAATGATGACGATGTAATAATAATGTTATATTTTTTAAAATTTATTGTTCAAACATTACAAGACAAAGTTATAATATAATTGTTTAATAAAATCACAATTATTATATTTTAATTTCTCCAATGATTTTATTAATTTTTATTATCCAACTATTATAATATATTAAATTTATTTAATTAAATTTAAAATATTAAATAATAATAATAAATTTTGATATGTAGGATTTCGATGAAATGGTTTCACAATTTTTTACTCTATTACTAACTTTATAAATCTTCTATTTATAAATCTTCTATTAAAAAAATATGTAAGTATTAGTTGAATCTTCTATTAAAAAGGTATGCTAAGTGATGTATTTCCTTGATTTTGTATTAAAATGTATGCAAATATTGGATTTGGTTAATGAATGAAAAAATCAATTTGAATAATTACTCCTATGAAATGTTATTTTTTCATCTATTTTAATAAAATAATGAAGTTATAATAATTGTTCATTAAATTTATAATAGTTATATTTAATAATTTTTATTATTTAAAAATTATAATTAAATAAATGTATTTAAATTATTCAATATGAAAATGGATTCATTAATAATAATGAATTTCAATCTATGTGTTCAATCTTTGGCTTACATGGTAACAATTTATATCCAAACTTTCTCCTTACCTCTCTCCTCGTATCTCTCTCTAACTCAGCATGATAATCTCCTCTTCATTTGGGTCTTTCCCCTCACCACTCTTGCCTCTCCTCTTTCTTTCTCCCTTCAAACCATCACTTACAAACTCTAACAACTTTCACTAGTAGGGTTAATAGAACAACTTTCACTAGTTGAAGAATAGAAGGGGCTAAAATTGAGATCCAATTATGGCTTCCAAAGATCATAGAAAAAATCACGTTCTTTATTGAGAACTCACTTAAAAAGTCATTGCTTTTGTCTGCAATATCATTGTTTTTTTTAACCACAAGAAATCTCAATTTGTCTTTACAAAATATGAAATAATTACTCGATCCCTGAAAATATCATCCTCGAACATAGAAAATGTGAATTCATGCTCTCTTGTTTTCTTCTTAAAAATAATTTGCTAATTTTTTTTATTTTTTATTTTTTAATTATTCACCCAAATTCTATGGGATGAAATTATTTTACTTTAAGAGTTGTCAATATTTTCTAAAAGATATACAAATACATAGAAATTGGAATACTTTTACAAGAATAACACCAAACATTTTATAATTAGTATTTTAAGAATTAGTAAAATTAGTAAATATTTCTATGCTTTTAGATAAGTATGGATCCTTAAAATTTTCCTTAATTGTGACTAGGCTCTAAAAAAAGACTCTTTTAGAATTTCTACTTACTTCCTATATTGACACTTATTTAAAGGAGAATGTAAAAAGAATGATTAATATATGTTTATATGTTTAGAAAACTAAAGGATGGAGTGGAATAGGTGAAGGCCACGATAGTTTCACTAGTTATGGTTGGGAATGTTATTGAAGTTGGTAATGTGAACACCACAAGTGTGATCCCAGAACTCACAGATGTTGCAAGAAGTTATTTTCTTGGAATTGTTCTTAGAATTTCTATCAAAGTAAGTATATATTTATTTGAATTTTGAATTTTTCAAACATTAATAAAAAAAATTGAGGTTTGATTTTTTAACACAATCACTTTTAAAAAAATAAAATATACTATAAAATAAATCTTTACTACTGTATTATATGAATACGTCACCAAATTTGTGATATTTCAACTAATGCTTAATAATTCAAAGGTTAACATAAACATATGTTAATACAATACAACATAAATTTGCTATAATGAATAATAAATATGATAATAAAAATATATCAAAACCACATCTTATGCTTCTACTATTTAATGCATTTTCAATATGGTGGTTGTCAATGATTGTTAACTTTTCATATCCAACATTATAAAATGAAGAGAAAAAAACATAATTGGCCATTATAGATAACCATAATAAAATGAAACATCCATAATATAAATGTCAAAATGAAGCATTTACATATCAGTCTTTGTCGCCATCACCCTAATTATCTTCCTCACTTGGAATTATAACATTGTTGTTTTAAAAAAGATGTTTAGATTTTGGATTATGTCTCGGTACGAACCATGAATCCCCGTCTAACACATCTATGTAAAAAAACACTTGGTTGCAATGTTTTGGGGAAACATAAGGCTTCTTAGTCTAAACCCACATTTTTTTAGAGTTAATACATTTTAGACCACTATCACGATCTTCCTTTACATTTCTTCGATCGAAGGTATCCCAACACTTGCAAAAAAAAAAATAACACATTGAAAAGATGAGAAGTCCACTTGCATGATCTCCTATGTCTTTCCAATGTAACATAACTTCCCCTCTATTAGGTTTTGATCACAATAGCTAGCATGACTAGATTGGTCAAACTCGACCTCCACTCCACAATCTTGTGTGATGTGTCCATCATTAACATAATTAGTAAGAAAATGATGTCCATATGCCCACATATATGGGAACAAATGCACCTGTAAAAATGCGAACAAAGGATGGTGTCATATGTCTAATAACCTGAGAATTAATAAAAACATAATACAGGTTACAATTCAAATGTGAAATATTATAAATTTAATGTGGTACTTAGGGAGGTTACTACAGAGTTGTTTCACCTGAACCCTATGTTTAGTGTGTTATCACTCTGTAATTTTACTTGTCTATATGAGGAAAACCTAGAGGTAACCAGAAACCCACTTTAAGATTGGAAGCTAGCCTCTTCCAATCCAGAGAGGGCTCTCTCTTACTATTTTTTCAATCAGTACAATGGCTACATCTTCTGTAGATAAAAAGTTTATGAAAGTGGTGGTCGAGTTAAGAGGAAATTACCATTAGGCATGGAGTCAAGGGCTGAAACTATTAACTGAAGGGATCAATAACTGGTTATTAAATAGTCAGAACAGAGGCAATATAGATACACTTTTATTATACCTTTAACTCATTGTAGTATGGTGGTTGAATTAAGAAAATAATCTATCAAGGCATAGTATCTAACAATGGATGAGTTCTGCAATGATTTTAGAGGAAAAATATGAAAGTACTTGAATGTGGTGAAACTAGAGCATTATAAATGAATTCTAATTCATAAATTTCCATTCAAATACTGAAGAAAATACACAAGTGAGTAACTAACAAAGGGAAAACATTTACATGAAAGAAATACATGTTAAGGAAAATATATCACATGAATCTTTGTTCAAAAGAGTTCAGTACTTCTCTATTGATCCATCTTTTATAGTTCAGAAATATTGCAAGCACAACAGTCTCCTTTTCTCACACCTCCTTCTTTTAAAATCTTCCTTCCCATTCAATATATAGTCTCACATCCCATCTCAACCTAAGGAGGTCGAAATCCTTCTCTAGATAAATATAGAAAGAGGTTACAACCATTTTGGGAAGAAGTAATTACGAAATCTGCTCATTTCCTATTTTATAGGGTTTAGTTATTAATTAAAATTGGTGAAAATATGGAAAAATAGGTTGTAAATATCCATTCGAATCTCCCAATCAATGACACCTGTGAAAAACCTAAAAGAGGTTTTTGTAGATGAACCCATGGTCAATAAAAACCTCTTTTAGTTTTTTGAGATCGATCACCATCTTCTCAAAATATGAGCTTGAAGTTAACTGCAAAAACAATCAGCTACAAAACTTTTGTAGCGCTTTCCCCTATTTTTCTTTTGTGCTTTTTCAGGTTCCATGGATGTAAATGGAGGGTAGAATAGTAGTGGGAAACTTAGACAGTAGAAAAAATTCAATAATATGCAGGATGTTTGGAAGCATTAGGGTTTATATAAGGAACAACAAGTTTCCCAACGAACAGGAAATTTTGCAGTGAACTAAAATTTATGCAGCAAACAAGAAATTTCACAGTGACCAGAGTTTTGCAGTGAGATGAACTTTCTGATTCCTATAGGAAGCACTAACTCCCATGCTTGAAAACCCATGATTTCTTATCTTATGGGAATAAGGTAATTCTGCACTGATTTGACAGTTGAGCAACGAAATGTTGGGAGAATCTGTAGCAAACTTCAAATTTATTAGTAATAGTACAAATTTGATTTGAAGGCTTATATAAAGCTTGGTACATGTCATAATATTACCTCAAAAATCTTTTATACTAATAATGTAATACTTTAGACTCACCCTTTTCAAATGATGACAAATGATTGTGGGATAACAATGTGACAAATCTGACTAGACCACTCAGAGATGATGCTCAAACCTCCTTAGACATGACTCAATTAAACCCAAACCTAATTCATAAATGATTGGACTCAAAATATTTTTCATAGAATACTAACCCTAGGACCTTGACACTTGATCTTTTAGAGACCAGGACATGACCATAAGACTCAACAATAAACAAAACAAGATGTTTTGACTTTGTACATTTATACACACTAACATTGTGCATATAGATCTTCTCCATGCGGGTTGTGACCGAACACTGCATATTTTTGTTGTATCTGGTCATCCACCCAATTGTTGGGACAAATGTTTGGCATATTTTATTTTAAATGATTAGGATAAGACATGCTTCTACCATTCAGCCATCTGAATGTTTTTATATCACCGTTCCATTTCCTTCTTTTGTTTTCATACAATGCGACCCATGGTCACGTTGCCTCCACGTTGTAAAGAACAACTTTATTAATGGAATCAATTTCTAAATTCATTGATGTATACAAGAATACAAAATGAATAGCACGAGATCAAATATATATTATCAAATTTAGTGTAAACAATTTCTCTATATACTAAATTGACAAAATATAAGTGACTTACTCTTTATCAAGCACATTTTTTCATTTTTTTGGAGTAGCTCCCCTTCCCTTTTGTCCTCATCTTGTTGGTCATCCCAAACCACTTCCCCTGGCGTGTTGTCAATTTTATTGATGTACTCACTGACATAATAGAACGACTTCCATACTATGTACCCCTCTGCCATAGTGCCCTATAGTTTTCCCTTTGTCAAACAAACCCATTCAATTTTTTCATGTACCTCTCTAAGAAGAACATCCAACGACATGAGAGAACTCTGGCTAATTCAACCTCATCAAGTAGGTGAATTAGAACATGGACTTTCAAGTCTACAAAACTCGTGGAAAGTTATTTCTCAAACATACAAACAATCTCAACTATCTCTCGATGCCACCATAAAATGTTAGCCATATGAATCTCCTTTGATGTGATCCAAATGTACAAATGCATATAATTTTAATATGGCATGTCGTGGGTCCTATGGGAAGTCATGGTTCACACAACCACACATGTGAAAATGATAATGACACTACAAAATAGACACACACATCATTAATTTCCATAAAATTGTGAGTGCATAGCATATTTTTACTGACAATATAGAAGAAGAATCATGTATTCAACATACATACCCTTAGAAAGTCCAGATGGCATGTGATTTCAACCCCGATAAATTCCCTTCTATAGTGAAGCGATGTCATAGAGTCGACCCATATAAATAAGGTTCCTTCACACCCAATATAACATCCTTTGCCATAGAAAGATCATCTTTCTTCAAATCCACGGAACTTCACATTCTTTAAAAGACCAAGAGGGACCAACATCTCCTCTAGTTTATTTTCTTAGTCAATGTCTCTTTTTGGTATTTGAAGCAATAACATCTCTCCTAATAGCTAAAGTGTCACTTTTATTCGATGATGTGTGACTCCATAAAGAATATGAAATATTTTTTAATATATGCATGGGATCTAGTAAGTGGCCAATCTTAATATGCTCCCAGTATGGAAGATCATAAAATAAAAAAATTATTTTCATTCCAATGGGAATTTTCTCAACATAGGTGTCGAAAAATTCAGGACCATCAAACATAGGTTCCCCATTTGAATCAAACAATTCTACCATTTCCTTCTCCTTCTCTGTGTCATATTCCCTAATCCAATCTACCAGTGTCATTATTTTAGGTCTTCGGGTTTTATTTCCAGTTTACCATTGAAAACATATGCAACTCTTCTATGAGGGTTGTCTTCTGGGAGGAATACCCTTGAGCAGTTGTACACTGGATTTCGTAGGTGGTTGGACTACCTAACCTTTATCAAAAGGTCCACAACATTTACATCCATGATACCCTTTTGTTACAAGACCTACAATGTTATTGTGTATAGAGCACATTAGTGTCAAAAATATAGTTGCACCAAATTAAGTATGTCAAATAACATTACAGATATAAACAAATCAATAAACATGCTTACCAGAGAAAACTCCTAGTCTTGGATAATCATGTGTTGTGTGCACACATATGCCATGCAACATAAAATACTTCTCCATTGGGATGGGTCTCGATACATCATATAAATGTATCCCTTCCCATAATTGCTTAAATTCATCGATCAGTGATTGGGGGTAGACATCCATTATCTTCATTTTTCTTCTACCCGGGACTATAAGAGCCATCATAAGATGTCCATTCTTCACAAACAACCATGGGGGAATATTTTTATTGATTACTACCACTGACCAAACATAATAGTTGGTGTTTTGGATGGAATATAAGTTAACTCCATCCATGGTTATGCTCAATCGTGGGTTGTGTACTTCATTCTTTAATTTACCGAGCCATGTATCCTCTATATGCTTCATGAAAATTGAATATGTTGGGATTCACATAACTCTTGGCTCACTTCTATGACAGGCATGAAACCCCTGCAACATGGCTAATATTTTGCAAGGAAATATATTTTTAATCATTAGAATTATAGGCATGTGCCTCAATATCTTATGAGGAGGACCATGTGCTTTACCCTTGTTTTTTTTATTTCTGGTACCTATCACGCCCACATTTTGGACATATTTCTTTGTCTGCATATTCATTTATGTATAGAATGAAATCATTCAGTCATGTGTGGTATGACATGTACTCAACACCCAACATTTCCAACATTTTATTTGCCTATGGGTAGCTATTGGGCAATAAATTATCTCTCGAAAGTACCTTATCTTTGAGTAACCTGCAATTAGTGGGAAATAGAAATGTACATTGTCATTAAGTATGCATAAAACCAACCATTTTCCTTCTTCATTGTGTGACAAGATTCCTTACAAAAATAGAGAACTTAATGGTTAGTTACCTCAAAAGTGTTGAGAAACACACGTCTGACATACTATACATTGCTTTCAAGTTGTACAGTAATATTGTTGTCCATAGTTGGGTATACCTTAACCCATGTCCAAAGAGAGGGGTGGTGGAAGCAGATTTCAGGATTTCAAAGAAGGTATCAATGATATCAACGTCATGCCCTAGTTCATTTTGTTGGAATGCATCTAACCACATTCCCTCCATGGCTTGGGCATCCTGTAATAAATCATCCATACCAACCTTTGTATTATTTCGTTTGTCCTCAACATGTGAAGAACTAGTATTACTGTAGAGTTTTTGAATTGGTGACCCGGGACGTAGTGGGAATTGAATAGGTGGTTGATTCAACCATGCTCGGTATGATTCATCTCTGAGTTGTGATTGTTTAATAGAAAGCTCATGAATTGGCATCATAGTGGGGTGCAATGGTAGATGGTAGACTCTTGGATTTTTTCATGCTTGCACGCATCCTTATTAACGTTGGTGGGTTTAGAACCAAGGTTTGTCAATAGATGACCAATAAAAACTCCAAAGCATCAGCATATCAATCCTCAACCGAGGCTTAATAAGGTCTCACCTGAGATGCTATGAGGATCATAGAGACCGTTTGGTCTTGTGTTAGGGATGAAGGATTAAACACACAGAGATCCATTTGGGTTGATATTCATACAATCCATTACCAATTACTTTAACAGTTAACAATGTATAACATAAGCAAAGACATTCAATTGACACATTGTAGATCCTAAATCAACACAACTTTATTATCATTCTTAAATCATGCACAACAGACATTAATCAACTCATTCATTGACAACAATAGAACCTTACTTTCCCTTAGGAAATTCCTCAAATTTACATTACATTGCGCCATGCACATTATTTTAGAATATATAGGTATGATAGACTCTGATTTGCAACCAGAGACATTATAAATATATTCTTAGAGCGATCTCGAGGACACTTTCTCACTGACTAACTCAGCCCTTGAGAAATCAACTGCCTACTGAGCTAACTAACTAGTGACTAGCCTTCCTTCTGTTGTTGTTGGTCCCTTTTATCTGTGTCTTGGCTATGGAACTCAGTTACTTTCAGTTGTGCTTCACTCACTCTATTGATTTCCATTCCTACACACTTATGTCACCCACATGCATTCCACATCACCTCTTTGGAATCATCGAAATCTCAAATACCTTGCCAGCTCAACTTCTTCTTGCTCCACGATCCCTCGTGTTGTCTGTAGTAATAATTCAGGAATATTTCTTGAAGATTATTTTTTCAATTTCATGTGCACATCACAAAACTCGAACCGACATGTTGTTGGCCCTTGACCAAGTTTTGAGGACCCATGGTCATGTTTGATCTACTTTTGAGACTTCGATAGGCTGTCGAAGGCGGAGCATAAGATGAAGCGGAGATCACGGGATCTCGACCCCTTTTTAGCGATTTTTGGGTTTTGGGCTTATGTAACAGGTATGGGGATGTCATCCCATGGGTTTACCCATGCTTAGGCCCCTTTTTGTAATATATAAATATATGCTAGGCAATGTAAGAAAGAGAAAGTAAGTGACTATTTAGTGGTAAGTTGTGCTAAGTGCAAGTAATGGTTATAAGTGTTTTGTGCATACTGTGTGAGACTTGCAAGGCTAAGTGCAAGAGACTGTAAAAGGTTGCGTAAGGCTCTATGCCTAGATCTTCTCAGAGAAGGAGGATCTGGCGGAGTGTGCACAGATCTCCTGTCCTATGCAGAGTAGGATTTTGTGGCTCTGTGCATGTAGAACATTGAGAGAAGATAATAAAGAAGACAAAGAGTTGGTGGACGTAGCCTTAGGGTGGGGGTGAACCATGTATATCTTGTGTTGTGAATGCTTTGTGATTTATGGTTACTCTCTTGTTTATATGATTAAATGCTTAGTGCGATGTTAGATGATAGATGAATCTAATATGGTAGCTTAGTGTTGAATAATGTGAATGAATGCTAGATCTGATCTATGTTAGTATGCTTAGTGCTTGGATCTATTGGAACTATGTCAATACTGTGATGATTATTTATTAGGATTTAACTATGTTGTAAACTAGACTGGATATTGATGAACTATATTTGTTAAGTGCTCTATTAAGGTGTTACAGTCACAGATATGTGTCCCAGCTAAGGTTGCAGACATCTGAGTCCTACAACCACCCCTGCCTCTACCTCAGGTGAGACTTCATCTGCTTCCCAGATGTTGTCGAAAGGGTCGGTAGTTAGGGTTTTGTTGGTGTGTTGTTGTCATGTTGAACCCTAGGTTTTCCCCTATGCCAACAAATGGTTTCGTTACCTGGACCTAAAACTGTGATTCCTGGGAACCAAGGAAGAAAAAACTTTGTGCGAAGATTGGACCTGATTGTTGGGAACTAAAAAAGAGAAAAGCTTTGTGCATACGTCTATTGCACTAGTATGCAGTACTACTTGACCTGTGAAGCTCTGTGCCAAGAAGAAGGGTCAGATCTGAAGAAAAGAGGTAAGATCTGAAAGCTTTGTGCTCTGATAAAGGTAAAACTGAGAATTTTTTATAAGATCTGTAAGCTTTGTGCTTTGTTAGAGGTAAGATAAATGGAAATTTTTGTTTCTAAAAGTATGAATCTAGGTATGCTTGATAAATTTTGTCGTATCTTGAAAAGTAGGGAACAACTAGATGAAAGAAGGATTGATATGAGTAGATCTAACAAAAATAATGAAAGATATGTTATACCTATGCATAAAAAGAATGTTTGGACTAACAAATGGATGCAGGATCCTAGAAAGAATCTTTTGTCAGTTAGCTACCATGATCCTAGTGTGTAGTACAGGAAAGGTTGGGGATCATTTAAAAGAAAATGAGGATTAACCCTTTGTTACAGTTGCAGAAGACCAGGAGATCTGGATAAGGAATTCCCTGGTAGAAGACCTAGTTGTCTTTGTTGTAAATCTATGGATCATGAAGTTCTGGATTTCCCTAGAATGATTTCTAAGCTTGAAAGAATGAATATGAGACAAGAATACCCTAAGGAAGGTCAAGAAACTGAGACCATGGCAGAACCCCGGAAAGAATCAGAGGATGTATTTCTACAAATGAAAGAAACCCTAAATGATCACCGAAATATCATCTTATCAGAGATCTTCAAAGAAAAAGAATGCATAGAAGCAAGAATAGGAGACTTCGACATTGACTGTGTTTTGGATGAAGAAACATAGGTGAATATCGTGACAGAAAGAACTTGGGAAACTTTAGGAAAGCCTGCTATGATTCCTTCATTGGGAGGAATAGGATTATTTAAAGGAAAATTGATAACCCTATGTGAAAGACTCACCGAGACATCTATGAGTGCTCATGGAACTTCAACAAAGGAAGATTTTGATATTGATAAATTTATTGAGAACAACGCCCCATTTGCTCTATTACTATGAAAACCTTAGATTGAAAAGGATCAAGCCAGAAGAAAAGAAGAGGAAGTCTTAGAGCAGAAGAAGCAAGAATTAAAAGATTTCATGACTAGGAGGATAGCACACTTTATTAAAGAACAGGAGAATAGATCAAATCTATTTAGAACCAGAAACTTGGATGTCGAAGTTGAAAGAACACAAGAAGATTCACAGAAGACTAAATCACCTACCCCAGATAGAGAAGACGTATTACTCTCCGACCCTACGAAAGAATCTCAACAGCGCGAAGTTACTATGCCAAAAGAAGACAAGAATCAGAATGGAAAGAGGAATACCGAGACAAATATCAATGGGGAAAAGGCTAGAAATCTCAGTAAAAAGAGATAAAAGATCAAAAAGTTACAGAAGGTTCTGGAGGGAACTTTGTCGAAGGAAGGATTCCAGAATTTGAACTTCGTCG
>ML783029.1:387078-398168 GCA_009831015.1 Picea engelmannii
CCTTAGCCTCCAACGACTCTGTCGCTGCTCCTGCAAACTCTGTAGAAGAGCCTCCTGTTGGATAGGGAGTCGTTCCTTTTGCCTTAGCTGAGACTGGTGATCAAGGGGGGTCAGATTTTGTAACCCATTCGAGGAGGACGACCTTAAAGCCCTTTCCTAAGCACACTTCGGTAAAACCTCCAGTCCTAAACCCCAACGTTTCTCTCGATGCACCAACAAACTTTCCAGCAGGGTCCATAGCTCAATAGGGAACTGATACTTTCCCCTTAGTGGCGTCGGGTGCTTTAGGGACTTTTGCGGGTGTTTTTCCAGAGGTGGGGGTATCTCATAAATCTACAGGTGAAGGAAGTCCATCTTAAAACCATGGCTTTCAAATAAGTATAAGAGAAAACTGATGTTAGGAGTAGACGTTAGACTGGAGGATTCAGTCAACCTGGCATTGTGCACCTTAGTGGGTCGTCTCTCCTATCGGTCCATGTGAAAAACCAATATTGCAGAGTGGGTACAGAACTCCTGGTGGCCTCTGTTGGGTTATGAGACATATATTTTCTACATGACAAGAGGGTGGTTTGGTTTTCATTTTAAAAATTCTGAGGACACTTCACTTATCCTGGACCGGTTCTGGATTTTAGATGGAGGCAGTTTAATGTTGAAGCACTAGTGATTCAGCTTCGACCCGGCACAGGATTATTTCTGTTTGCGTCACCTCTGGGTTCTTTTACCTAGGTTTCCTCTGCACCTCTGGAACGAGAAATCCTTAGAGGCCATTGGAAATTCCCTCAATTACTTTATTAAAGTGGATAAATAGGTGCTCATAGCTTCTTACAACAAATTGGCAAAGGTCTTGGTTGAATTAGATATACACACAGGATTGATGGAATCCTTAGATATTGTTTGGAGAGGACATTATATCTATCAAAAGTTGGATTACCTAGGCATTCCTTTTAGGTTCTCTTTTTGCCGAAAGAAGGACCACCTGAGAAGACATTGTCCTGGTTTTGCAGAGGAGGATAAATTAGAAGATACTATGCTAAATTTGTCGACCAGAGTCAATTCACCAAGAGTGGATTCACGGGTATTAAACACCTACTTCCCAGAGGCACAAGGAGCTAATGACTCAGATTGCTCATATATTGTTACTGGTAATTTAAAGACTATTTTCCCTTCTTTGTTTTTGTCTTTGTCGTCTTGGGAAAGAGGAACATTGGATTCTTCTTCTCTCCTGGGTGCAAGGTTCCCGATTTTAACCTCTGTGGATAAGACACATGATCGGGAGGGTACTTTCCCACCACTTTCAACACTTTCTGACTCTGTGCGGGGGGGACAGGGTAATCCATCCTTTGATTCTATGAAACCCCAAGAATATTTTAGAACCACAGGTGATACAAGTAGGGATCGCTCCGCACCAGTTGACACCCTTTCTTGTGAATCAAAGGATTTGAGGGGTGTAGGTGTTGTGAGTAGTGAGCCATAAGGGAGTAGTATCATCCCAGGTTTTAGAGAATCATAAGTTGGAGAAAGTTCCATAGGAGCCGTATTGGATACCTTGATCCCAACCTATAGGGAGGCCCTCTCTCCTATACCTATTCCTACCTTTCAAGGGAGAAGTGTCTATCATAAACTAGAGCCTGGTGGGGTCTCTAAACGCCCAGATAAGTTAGGGTTGGTCTTGGGGAAGGATTATACTTGGTCGAAGGGGTTGGGGTTTGAGCTCTCCCCTATAAAAACCCGAAGTGCACGCAAAAAGGCAGACAACACTCCTTCTCTTCCAGAGGTTCACCAAACAAATCTTTCTGAATTTGGGGTGCTTAGAGGCATGAAATCCCTAGCCAGGGCCAAGCCATGATCTTGTTGTCCCTTAATATTAGAGGGGTGGGGGTGACCCTGAAATCAACCTCCTTTCAAAGAATTATTAGTAGGACATGTCCATGTATCATATTCCTACAAGAAACGTTGGTCGATGGAAATAAGACCATAAATGTTTTGAACACCTTTTGACCCTCTTGGCTAACCTGTGTTGTTAGCTTGGTAGGAAATTCTAGGGGACTTTTAGTGACTTGGGAACCATCAAAATTTGAACTAGTACATTATCTATGTTGTGGTGGAATCTTCCTGACAGGTACATGTCTTTGGAATAAATAGTCAATCTCGCTTCTTAATGTTTATGGACCCTGTTCTAACAGAAAATTATTTTGGGACAAGGTGGCTACTAGGGTACTGCTAGCACATAAGAATCTGATAGCATCAGCGGACTTTAATCTCACTTTAACTGCCAAGGAAGTGTGGGGAGATTCGACACATCAAGACCAGTTGGATGGGTACTTCAATAATGTTTTTCAAGAACATTGTCTTGTGGATATAGTTCCGGATGAGCTAGTTCCAACGTGGAAAAATAGTCAAATAGGTTCAGAGACTATCTCAAAACGTTTGGATTGGGTTTTTTTGTCAGAAGATCTGGTAATTGGCGAAGGCAAGATTAGGTCATGGGTGGCTTACCCATATTTGTCAGACCATGCACCAATTTTTTTGCATTTTGATTCTCTTCCTTTTCCGATAGCTTTTCCCTTTAAGCTAAACTCGAGTTGGTTGCTTGAAGTAGATTTCTCCAATTTAGTAAAAGAAGTATGGAATGACCCAAAACTTAAGAACGATCTGGGGGCACAACAACATTTAGTATGGAAACTGAAGACCTTAAAATAGAGAATCCAATCCTGGGCAAAAAACCATAGAAGTCAAAAGCTTCTAAGACTGGAACAGCTGGAGGGAGAGTTACAGGCTAGCCTACAAGAAGATTCACAGGAGGGGGGGAATCGAGGTAGGGACAACATCTTGAAGATTTTAGAGACTGAACGAAATCGGATCCTCCTAGCAGAAGAAATTTTATGGAGACATCGGAGCAGGGAAACCTGGATTAAAAGCGGAGATCAAAATTCAAAGTTCTTTCATCACTATGCAAGTTCTAGTAGAAATAAAAAACACATTTGGGAAATTAAAGATGAGACTGGATAGGTCCAATCTGGTCAGGAAGCACTCAAGTTAGTATCCACAAAACACTTTAAATATTTTTATGGGGCTTCTGATCACACAAGTATTGTTGATCAAGTATTTGTAGCCAAAAATTTCTCTCGTTTCTTCACAGAGGAGGATACCTTAGTTCTGGATAGCCCCTGTACAAAGAAGGAAATCTGGGAAGTCCTAAAGTCATTGGCAAAAGAAAGAATCTCGGGCCCCGATGGCTGGACAATCGAGTTCTTTTTACATTTCTTTGATTTAGTGGGTACCGAACTACTAGAAGTGGTGGAAGATACAAGGTCCCGTGACAAAGTGATAAGTTTTGTAAACTCGACTTTCTTGACTCTAATTCCAAAAGTAAACATTTCTACTACTTTTGGCGATTACAGACCCCTCTCTCTTTGTAACTTGTGCTATAAACTGATCACAAAGATTATCGCAAATAGGATAAAGACTATTCTATAGCAGACTCTGTCGGATGAACAATTGGGGTTTTTAAAGGGCAGACATATTTTAGATGCCATTGGCACGACCCAAGAATGCTTTCATAGTATAAAGACGAAGAAATCAAAGGCGATAATGTTGAAGTTGGATCTAATGAAAGTTTTTGACTGTATTGATTGGGACTTTTTACGATTGATTCTTATTCAATCATGCTTCAGTCATCAAACCACAAAGTGGTTAATGAGCTATGTGACTAGTGCAAATTTTTTAGTCCTTATAAATGGTGATACCTCACCTTTTTTCCACAGTGGCAGAGGCCTGAGGAAGGGTTGTCCACTCTCTTCATTGTTGTTTATTTTGATTATGGAAGGACTTAACCTATTGCTAAAAAAAGGACAAGCTGCTGGGAAGCTGACAGGGGTGAAGGTTTCTAGGATTGTAAAGATTCGTGATCTGTTCTTTGTTGATGATGTATTAATCATGACAAATGACTCCTTACAGGAATGGAAGGAAATAAAATACATTCTAAACATCTTTTGTAGTGCTTCAGGATTGAAGATAAACTGGACAAAGTCGACCTTTCACTATGCTCGAATTCAAGGGGCATCCTTGGAAATTTGTAAACAAGTCTTCCATTACAATGTTGTAGATCTATTTGAGGGATTTAGGTATCTTGGTTACTTTCACTCTAATCAAAGAATTACTTGAATGTCAACATGTTTTTTGAATGGCACTGGTAGCCATACCATCCTCGGTACTAGATAAGATTAGAAAGTTAACTTACAATTTTCTCTGGTTGGGTTGTATCGAAAAACCACATTTTCACTTATGTAGTTGGGATTTGCTTGCCAAACCAAAACAAAAGGGAGGCTAGGGGATAAGAAATATTTTTCACTTTAACAGAGCTTTAGCAGCTAATTCTCTTTGGTGTGTGCTGACGAAGGAGGGGATCTGGCATTCGGTTATAAAAGAAAAATATCTCCCCTTTTGTTCGGTTTCCCCCTGGTTCAGAACGACTACTTCCACAGCGAGATCAACCTCACAGATTTGGAAAAATCTGTTGAAGTCGATAAATCTTATCACTCACTGGTTGTGTTGGAATTTGGGGTTCGATCACTCGGTAATAATTCGTAAGGACTGTATCTTGGGATTGGAGAAGTCCTCTTTCTTATCTCCAAATCTCATAACTTTCTTAAACATTAAAAACATTAGATACCTTTACCAAGCAAGAGGTATCTCCAGGACAGGGTTTTCATCAGTCAGCTGGATAACCAGTGATGGGATCAGACTCATTGGTGACTTGGCCTTGGGATGGGATATCTTCTGTAGGGCGCTATCGGGATTGGGTGTGCAACTACAAAACAAAGACGATGAGCTCATGTGGAATGGGGGAGATAAATCAAGACTTATTTTTGTCAAAAATGTTTATACTGCTTTAACAAATAAACTCTGGCATCAATCTATTGGTGGCTGGAGGAGACACCTGTGGTCCTGGAACATTGCACAAAAAATCAGACTGTTCACCTAGCTAGCCATTGAAAATAAAATTCTTACTTGGGACATCTTGCAACGGAAAGGCTGGGAAGGTCCTAGTATTTGCCAATTGTGTTCAAGTGGTGATTCAGATACATTGCTGCATCTTTTTGTCAAGTGTTCCTTCACAAGACAAGTCCGGGATAGGATAAAAAGTGAACAAAAGTTAAATTCTGATTGGGAAGGAAACCCTTTAACTGTTTGTTATGAAAATTAGGCCAAAAAGGAGAGAAATTATCTCAACCTTCCTTCACTGCTATGTTGGTTTGTTTGGCTGGAATGAAACAAGAAAGTATTTGAAAATCAGATCCCTTCTGTAAGTGCAGTTGTTTATAAAACACTCAGAATTGTTGCTAATTCGACAACTCCAACAAAAGTGGCGATCCCAAAAAAAGTTCAGATCCAGTTACAAGGAGGCACTTCTATGGGTTGGTTTGATGGAGAAGCACAGTCTACTGGTCTTCAGAGTGGGGTAGGGGGATTGTTAAGGTTAACTAATAATTCATTTTACAAATGGACCTTTAACTGTGGTCCAGGTACCAACACCATGGCATAATTACTTAGAGTTTGGGCTACTCTAAACTTGGCAGCTAGATTCAACATCGAAGCATTACAAATTTTTGGTAAATCCAAAATAATAATCGATTGGTTGAATCACATAGGAAAACTGCAGGTTGTCTCTCTTTTGGGTTGGAAGGACAGAATCAGAGAGCTCCAAACCTTCTTCAGGGATATCAGTTTCTCACATATCTATCGGGATCAAAACAAAGACACTAATTTACTCTCCAAGATAGCAATCCAGAAGCAAGAAGGGAAAATCACATACAACCATTGGGTTGATAGACATGAGGGCCCCACTCTCTTTCTTAGTCTCTTTTAGCATTTAGCTCTTCTTATAGTGTTTTATTTCTACATTATCAGATGAAGGTTGTCAGTTTCTTTTTTGAGGTTATACTTGTATCAAGGAATGTTGCAAATGGACAGTCAGAATTACAGTCCTTTCATTATGTTTTTTGCTCGGATCCTATCTTATGCAAACAAACTCATACTTAAGTTTTCACAGTTTAGAAGATGTATACCACTGACTTAGTTTTTTGCCATGTAAACAGATTATATATTAATATAATTTTCTCAAATAAAAAAACTCTCATAGAGTGAGAACATAAAAGTCCTCGTTCTTCTCTAATCATAGAGCATTTCAAGAAGACACATTCTCAAATAGAAAAACTCTCATAGAGTGAGAACGTGAAAGGCCCCATTCTCCTTTAATCATTAAGCATAGCGTTTGAAGATAATGCATTTTGAATTGTTATATAAATCACATAAAATTGAATTTAAATAGAATCAGTTATATAAATCAAAAGCTTCACATAAAATTGAATTTAAATAGAATCACTACCATTCAATTATTTTGAGAAGCAATATTGAAGGTAAAAGATTTATATGCAATCCAAAATTGTAGTTTGAACGTAAAATAGTGAAATTGTGATTACTACTTGCTTGAATGATTGGAAGAGAGATAGGTTAAGTTGAGTGGGTTTAATACATTCCTACCATTAGTGTTCGACATGGACATTGATAAAGTTTATAAAAATGTTATAACCAATAATAAGTATAGCTTCACATCTTCACATCTTAATTTGCAATTTTATATTATTATTTTATTTAAAATGATTTATTATTATTTTTAACATAAGTTAATAGTTAAAAAAAATTAATGAAATTAATTTTATACTATATTAATTATTTAAAATTATTATTTTAATATATTTTAAAAGTTTTTTAATAATATTACTAAGAAATATTTTTAAACCAACTTTTTTATATAGAAATATTTGTATAGCCATGGAATATGATTGGGTTGGCGAAAGCTGTTGCGAGGTGAGCGTTTTGTCTGTTTGAACACATAAAAATGAATGTGGAGAAAATGATGTTGGTCAGTTTAACGTAAATTCTCCAGACACGGTTGAACGTAAATTTTCCATGTCTGCTTTCCAGTTGGCCATTTTATCAGGTTCAGCTTTTTACGGAGAGCATCTTGTCTTTTTTGGATGACACATAATAATTCTTGTTCATATTATACATTTGTCAAAGGTGGAGATAATCATCTTGTCCTTTGAATAGAGGATACGTGTCAAGTTGCAGTCCTTGAAATAAAAGTAAAGTAAAAGTTAAAGAGTTGTGGACCCCACACGCAGAGAAAGATTCCACGCCGAAGACCATTAACCCTGTGGACCCCACACGCAAATAGATAAAATTCCACGCGGTTCGTTAAAGCATTGTGGACCCCACTCGCAAAGATATAAAGATTCCAGGTTTCAGACCCCGCGCCCAAAGAGATAAAATGCCTGCTTCCTGCTGCAGACTAATTAAGACTGCTGTCAGGTGCCCTGATGTACAAACGTATAAGCTGACCGCAGTCTACCATCGCCGACGCCCTCCTCAGACCTCCATAAGCTGGCATCGCTCATTCAAACTTAGTCTGCAGCAGGCTGGTTATTGCTCGCTGGTTATTGCTCGCAAAGAGATAAGATTGACGCGGTTCATCTGTGTCTAGACTTGTTGCATTAAAGTGAAAATATTTTATTTTATTCCTTACTGTATGCGCTAGTGGTTCAAACATTTAGAAGAACGAGGGTCTATATATCTCGGCACTCTCGAGCCTTTTCTCGTTTAGTAAACTCATCTCCTCCCTCCCAGTTCGAATCACTAGCATCGACCATTCAGTGCTTCCCTAGTTTCTAATTCCCATTTTTATTTTGTATAACAATTGGCAATGGCAGACTCAACGCCTGCAACCTCGTTCCCCCAAACCCACTCTGAAATTGAAATGGAAAATCAGCGTTATTCTCCTGCAATTACGATTGACGCTTCCCGCGCCTCTTCCTCCTCCTCCACACTTGCTGATTCCATCAACAGTAGCAGCGGTGATTCCAGCCACGATGTGTTTATTAACCATCGTGGCCCAGACACCAAGAAGACCTTCGCTAGTTATCTCTACCGTCGTCTTCTTTTCCATGGATTCAGATCCTTTTTAGATATGCAGGTATTGGAAGAGGGAGTCAATTTTTATTCTCAAATAGTCGGCGCTATTCGAAGCGCTTCGGTCCATGTGGCCATCTTTTCCCCTACATATGCGGAATCAAAATGGTGTTTAGATGAGCTGGTCCTCATGCAGGAGTCTGGGAAACCTATTATTCCTATATTTTACCATGTCGAGCCTGCTGAGCTAAGGTGGACAACCCTGGACGAACTCCAAAAGAAGAAAACGGTCGACTCTCAGCCACGATATGACTCCGCCACTCTTCTAAAATGGAGAAATGCTCTTTCGGCTGTTGCATACACAAGTGGGTTTGACTTGAAGGGCAAGTTTAACAGGTGCGATCTCCAATTCCCTCTCTATGGATGCTATATACATCGTGTGTATGATGCTTTGCCTGTGGTTTCAATTATAAGTATGTATAACATGCATATGCGTATGATGCTTTGCCTATGGTTCCAACTATTTATTTATTTGTTTTTTTGGTTGAATGACCAGCGACGAGGGTCTGTTACTAGATGAGGTAGTCAAACGTGTGGTGAAAATAATGTCTGAAAAGACCCAGTTGCATGTGGCCAAGAATCCCACCGGTTTAAATGACAAAGTTAAAGATTTTGAAACTACAATATTAAGACTGCAACACACAGGAGAAGTTCAGGTTGCAGGCATTGTCGGCTTAGGTGGAGTTGGGAAGACGACTTTGGCAAAAGAGTTTTTCAATAGAAAGCGTTCAGAGTACAGTAAATCCTACTTTTTATCGGATGTAAGAGAAAATGCTAGAATCTCTTTACATTCCTTGCAGAGTAAACTTTTGAAGGGCTTGTCTCGTTGTGATCGGCAAATAGACGACATCCATCAAGGTACAGAGATGCTTAGACAGTTTCTCCCATCTTCTCAAATCTTGTTAATTTTAGATGACATAGATCATGAAGATCAGGTAGATGCGCTTTTACCAGATAGAAATGTTTTACATAAGGATAGCTTAATTCTGATTACATCTCGGGACGAAGGTGTCCTAAGGAGTTCAAGAGTGAAAGAGAAATCCATTTATAAGTTAACAGGCATGAATGAACAACATTCGCGAGAGCTCTTTTGCTCATATGCATTCTGTCAGCCCTCTCCACTCCCTGGATTTGAACATCTGGTAAATAAGTTTCTAAAGGCATGTGGTGGATTGCCTCTATCATTAATAGTGTTTGGGGCACTTCTCTCTGGAGAAAACAACAAATCTGATTGGGAGGCCATACTTTACAAATTAGAAGTTCCAAAAGAGATAAAGATTAGTCTAAAAATTAGTTATGACGCACTTAGCAAACCGGAACAACAGATCTTTTTAGATATAGCCTGTTTTTTCATAGGAGAAAACAAGAATAGTGCCATAACAGTATGGGACGCATCAGGCTGGAAAGGTTCGTTGGGGTTTAAAAATTTGCAACTCAAATGCCTTGTAGAGGTGGACGATGAAAATGTTATACATATGCATGATCACCTCCGTGATTTGGGAAGAGACCTTGCAGAGGATAAATTTCTTTGGCATCTCACCGAGAACATTGATGATTGGTTGCACCAGCAATCATCTGTAAGTCTTCGATCATTCAAACTTTTAAAATAGTTATTTTCCATAGAAAGCTGTATACAGTTTTCAATTTCTCCATCGTTTTTCACCTTCAAAATATTTAAATTTAACCATGACAAGCTGTGTATGGTTTCTTAATTCTCCATCCGGATGAACAGGTTATAACCGAAGCACGCGGAATTATGATGCTTCCTGAAGTGCATAGCACCAAACAAATGTTGTCATGGTACGAAAGGAGTCACCAGCTGTTGGGGAACCGCGTGATGAAGCTTCGCAATAGACTGTACAATAAACGTTATAGTTTTCATGGTATTTCTGTCATGAATTTGCAACTTCTTGAGACTGTAGGGCTCCTCTCGGATCGTATTTTGCGGGTACGCTTGCCAAATCTCATATGGCTTTCTTGGCGTGATTGTCCTTTCAAGTGCCTACCTTCCTGGATTACCCTTGAGAATTTAAAGGTTTTGAAAGTGAATGGGGGAGAATTGGAAACATTGTGGCAAGGCAAATCGCAGGTAAATTTAAACTTGTTGAATTAAAGTATGTGGTCATTAGCTATTGATATTGCACCACAAGGTCTCGAACGATTCTGACGGTTTTCCTCGTGAGAATTATATATATATATATTTTTTTTCTTCTTACAGTGTATATATATAGCTCGTTTTTACAGTCGAACACTTGATCTTTCAGGCACCTCTACAATTGCAGGAATTAGAGATTATTGATGCGCAACGTCTCTCGACCATTCCAAAGTCCATAGGGCAGCTGAAGCACCTCGCACGGATCGTCATTTCTTCCTCTTCTCTTGCTAAATTGCCAGAAGAATTCGGTAATATGAAGTCGTTGAGGGCCTTGGTGTTACATGGCAAGTCAATGAAGTCATTACCAAAGTCTCTTGGTAAATTGGCGAACCTCCACCACATGGACCTGTCTTGGTGCGAGAAATTGGAGAGGCTGCCAGATTCCTTCGGTAGCTTGGCGAACCTCCACCACATGGACCTGTATGGGTGCAAGAAATTGGAGAGGCTGCCAGATTCCTTCGGTAGCTTGGCGAGCCTCCACCACATGGACCTGTCTGAGTGCGAGAAATTAGAGAGGCTGCCAGATTCCTTCGGTAGCTTGGCGAGCCTCCACTACATGGACCTGTCTGGGTGCGAGAAATTGGAGAGGCTGCCAGATTCCTTCGGTAGCTTGGCGAGCCTCCACTACATGGACCTGTCTGGGTGCGAGAAATTGGAGAGGCTGCCAGATTCATTCGGTAGCTTGGCGAACCTCCACGACATGCACCTGTCTGGGTGCGAGAAATTGGAGAGGCTGCCAGATTCATTCGGTAGCTTGGCGAACCTCCACCACATGAACCTGTTTGGGTGCAAGAAATTGGAGAGGCTGCCAGATTCATTCGGTAGCTTGGCGAACCTCCACCACATGAACCTGTCTCGGTGCGAGAAATTGGAGAGGCTGCCAGATTCATTCGGTAGCTTGGCG
>ML783029.1:430768-451828 GCA_009831015.1 Picea engelmannii
TAATTCAAAATTTTGGGTTTATAGAAGACTTCTCCTCCTCAATACCCTTTCAATGACTATTCGCTTGCTCAAATCCTCAATACCTTTTCAATGACTATTCACTTTCTCAAATCTAAGCTCTGAGTTGAAAGTTATGGACTGTGAAAGTTTTAATTGTTTTTTTCATTTTTATCCCTTACTGCTACAAGTGTTTTCTTTCTCTTCCTGTACATTTTTATGTATGCTCCATATTTCAAATCTGGTGACATGGTTGTCTTCTATGGCTCATGAGCTTTCCATAGATTGCTCCTGTGTCCTAAATTGACCTTTGAGCGAGGAGTTATGCTGCTAGAAGTAAACTGGCACCGGAAATATATATGTATTGTTTCAACTGCAACTTCCTCATACAAGCTCTGTTTTGCATTCAGGGTAGCTCATTAGAAATCTCTAACTAAGTTATTTCATTTAATTAGCAAAAAATGTGTACTGAAGGTACAAACAGTTTCATAAAAATAAAACTCCCGAAAAATGTTGTTTAGGGCCTCAAAATGCTCTTGCAAGTTGATGACCTTAAAAAATATTAAAATTTCGTAGAAAATTGACTTTGTTTCTATTGTGACAGTATTTTAATCTGAGTTGTTGATCTCAAAATCGAGATTAATCCCAGTCTTCAACCTACTAAACCTTTCCTAAGACCGCATATGAATCTCCTTTGGTGATAACCAAATCGGAAGCAATCAATACTGTTGATTCAAAACTCCATCGGTGATCGACGATTTCTCTTGGTGAACAAAAGCACTTCGTTGATTTCGCCAACCTGACCATTGACAAACAACGATTTCTTTGCTGACATTGCAACTAGGGTGATGTGGCATGACACATGGATACTGATGTGGCATGACACGTGGAACATGACATGGAAATTTGACTGACATGGTATGACACTTGGATGTTGATGTGGCACGACATGTGGATGTTGACGTGGCATAACACATCATCCTCCTTTTTTCCTTTATCGACGATCGAAAATTTCTCGTGGCTAAATGAAACACTTTGTTGATTTCACCGACCTAACCATCAACGGTCGGCTATTTCTGTTAGCAAACAAAACTCTACACCAAATTTGTCGACTCAATCATTGACGATTGTCGATATCTCTTGGCAACCCAAAATTGTCGACGAACTTTGTTGAACTACGATACTTAGAAAATTTTCAACTAAAATTAGGATGAATATGGGTCGTCGATCTTGAAGATCGAAGTGATCTCAGTTGTCCATTCTTCAAACGACTCGATAAATCTCGACCGTCAATCTATTGGACTTCACCAAATTGAGAAAATAATTCTCGATTGTCAATCTCCGAGACTTTTCCAATATGTGAAATTGAATATCGACCATCAACCTACTCTATTCTCTCGACTCGAAAAATGGATCTCGACTGTCGATCTGCTCCATTTTTCCAAACTCCGAAAATGGATCTCGACCGTTGATTTGCTTCATTTTGCCAAACTTTGAAAATGGATATCAATCGTCGACTTGCTCCATTTTTCCAAACTCCAAAAATGGATCTCAACCATCAATTTGTTGGACTTCACCAAACTACAAACATGAATCTCGACCATCAATATTCGAGACTTTGTCAATTTGCGAAAATGAATCCCAACTATCGATTATATCACTTCACAGTTGCCATGAAAACATGGAATTTAACTTCCCAATCATATTTTTAACCCCACGACTTGAAAATCGATTCCATTGATCATCTCTTTGACAGTTTTGAGCGAAAAATCAACCTAAATTTTCTCAGAAATTTAGGGATTTCACTCTAGTTTCATAATTTTTTCCCAAATCTATCACATATCAAAATCCGTAACAACAAATTTACCAAATCCGTGTTAGTCCTTGGCCCATATGGGTATAATGTTGAACCAAAATCTCTGATACCAATCTATAACATACCCCAATTTATTTGAAGTCCATTACATGCAAAATTACACAAAATTAAAATTTTCTACTAACATATCCTGTAGCTTACCAGCTACAGGTAACACATAGTTTTAACCATTTTTTGATACCATGAACTAGATGCCTCTACAACATTCTAAAATAAACATAAATGCAACTAATAAACTCAAATACAACAACATATAAATCATTCTTCAAACACAGAGTTAATAGACAACAATTAAAACTCATAATGCAACACAAAAACAATATAAAACACTTATCTTTTAGAATAGTTGTGCAACCAGCTGTTTGGGACAGACGTTCTACCCAACCATAGGCTTGTTGTTCTAGTTGTAAACAACAAGTTTAGAATAACAAGTCGCCACCGAGCTGAGGTTAGTAATCCACAAAAGAGGGTGGTCTCTCACTGTCCACTAACAGTTCAGAAAATTCCACAACCCACTTGAATTCTCCTACAACTATCTTGATTTTCTACCAGCTCTCTTCCTCTTGACTTGCCCAACCCAAGGAATGCACCCCTTCACTACACCCATTCCAATGGACATCCTATTAGTTTATCAGAGTCTCTCTAGAATCCTATTAGTTTATCTATTTGGACAACCAAGTTTGAATGCTAGACAAAGCAGGTGGTTAGAGTTCCTCAGTGAATATGACTTCGAAATAAAGCATATCAGAGGAAAATAGAACAAGGTCGTTGACACACTTAGTAGGAGAATGCATGAGATGCATGCTACATCTATTATCATGTACCAGACCGATTTGTGCGACAAAATTTTGGAAGTTTCCAAATTAGATCTGCGCTATATGGATATAAGTGGGACTTTACAACATGGTATGTCGCAACAGAAGTTTGAAGGTTATGAGTTAAGAGAGGATGTGATCCTCATGTATAGACATATAGTCTATGTGTTAAATGATCAGAAGTTGAAGAGTTTGATTTTGTCAGAGATGCATAAGGTCCCTTATGCTGGACATCCAGGATACCAAAAGAAATTTGTCACAATCAAGAAGCAATACTTTTGGCCAGGTATGAAAAAGGAAGTTGTGGATTTTATTGCGAGATGTCTCAAATGTCATAAGGTCAAGGCTAAGCACAAACATCTAGCTATTTTACTACATCCCTTACCCATTCCTGAGTGAAAGTGGGAAGTTGTGACCATGGAATTCAAAACTAAGTTACCTAGGACTACTAAGCAACTTGATTCTATTATGGTGGTGGTGGACAAGCTTACCAAAGCTGCCCATTTTATTTCAGTGAAGTCAACGCACAAGGTTGTCGACATTACTGATTTATATATGCATGAAGTTGCTAATTTGCATGGTATACCTAAGATAATTGTGTTTGACAAAGATTCCAAGCTCACCTCGAAGTTTTGGAAAGGGTTATTCAAGGGATTTGGAACAAGTCATAACTTTAGCACAACGTATCAACCTGAGTTAGATGGTCAAACCGAGAGGGTAAATCAGGTGATTGAAGATATGATCTGGATGTATGTTATGGATAAGCCATCAAAATGGGAAGAATACCTTCGTTTGGTAGAATTTTCTTACAACAATGGGTATCATGCATCTTTAAAGATGAACCCATTTGAGGCACTTTATGGTAGAAAGTGCAACATGCCAGTGATTTGGGACAACCCAACAAATCGTGCAGTAGTTGGGCCAGATTTTCTCCAGGAAATGGAGGAGTAGATGGTAATGATAAGGCACAATTTAAAGGCTTACCAAGGCAGGCAAAAAAAATATGCATATAAAGATAGAACCCACAAAGAGTTTAAAGTGGGTGATCACGTGTTTCTAAAAGTGAAGGTCAAGCACAATTCCCTGAAGCTGGGAAAGTGTTCTAAGTTAGCAGCATGCTATTGTGGGCCATTTGAAATCCTTGAAAGGATTGGTATTGTCTCTTATATGCTTTCTTTGCCTGCATCCTTGTGTATTCATAATGTTTTCCATGTGTCATTTCTTAAGAAGTTCATACCTGATGCTAATCATATTATTGATTGGAATGTGATTCAGGTGGAGCCAAAAGGTGGATTTCAAGTGCGACCAGTTTGCATATTGGATCGAAAAATCAAGCAGCTCTGGAATCAAGTCATGGAGCTGGTAAAGGTCCAATTGATCCAATTGATCCAATTGATCCAAATTACAAACTTCCGTGTCAGCACGGTTCAAATCTGAGAAACTAAGTCCCTTCCAGTTGGGCCTCCACCACTTCAATCCTCCACCAAAGGCAAGCTCATATAAGAGAGACAATGAGGTTCTCAATCAAGTGGGAAAGATATTAGGGGTTGAAAAATGTGTTCAGACTTAAAAGGACAAAGGGATGCAGACTCAATATGAAGCGAATAATTTCTCTAGAGTGACTTTTCTCTCAAAGTTGAATTCTTCTCCTCTTTTCCATAGCTCAGATATGGCATGTTTATAGCCTTGAAATGGAACTAAAGGGTCGATTCAGAATGTTTCCATTATATGGAAGGTCAAGGATCATGGATCCCATGATGTGACATGGAAACTCGACACTATTTTTTAATTTTGGGCACAAAACCTGATGTACATGGGTTGTAATGGTGAAACCTGCATATACACATGCTGTATAATAGTTATGGCGCATATATGTGGAAAAATATTGTTTTTAGCTCTGGGATTTGCAAAAAGGGACTTCAAGTCTACATAGGGAAATGGAAAAAGGCCTTTTGAGCAACTTTTCATAAGGTGAGGAAAATCTTGCTATAATAGATGCCCCCTAATGTGTGAGGTCATAGGAGTATCTACGATGGCCGAAATACATTATAATACCCAAAAGTGGAGTAATGGAGACTCAACTGGAAGAACTAGTTGCTCATGAGAATATTACTATCTGTATTGACTTTGCGCACATGGCTGCCAATTCTGTTACGAGGAAAATCTCTCTATGGCCAGGGGCAAACCACAATAGACAGAAATGACTGCAAAAATCAACTCTAATCTTAGGTATGCTATATAAGAAAATATTCTAACAAGACAAGATAAATATCCTACCTCGTCCAAATGTTTGATGAAGTCCACCGTTGAGCACTTGAATCAAATAAATACACCTGCAACTTGTCCTCAACAACCAAGAAACGCAAGCATATGGTGATAATATATAAATTCAACACATTCAATAGCATAATCCGTCAACATTCATAACAAATATGCCTATGGAATAATAATTCAAATATTTGCAAGATATTAATTGGAAGAGAAAAGAGTATTTCTATAAAAATGTAATCAACATAAGTGAATAAATTACAAAATTCCCTGTCGACACAGTTTGAAACCGAGAAACTAAGTCCCTTCCAGCTGGGCCTCCACCACTTCAATCCTCCACCAAAGGAAAGGTCATATAAGAGAGGCATTGAGGTTCTAAATCAAGTAGGAAAGAGCTTGGGGGCTGAACAATGTGTTCAGACTTAAAAGGACAAAGGGATGCAGACTCAATATGAAGTGAATAATTTCTCCAGAGTAACTTTTCTCTCAAAGTTGAATTCTTCTCCTCTTTTCCATAGCTTGGAAATGGTCCATTTATAGCCTTCAAATGGAACTAAAGGGTCGAGTTGGAACGTTTCCAGTATATGGAAGGTCAAGGATCATGGATCCCGTGACATGACATGGAAACCCGACACTATTTTTTAATTTTGGGCACAAAACCCAATGTACGCGGGCTGTAATGGTGCAACCTGCGGATAGTTTTATAATAGTTAGGGCGTGTATATGTGGAAAAATATTGTTTTATCTCTGGGATTTGCAAAAAGGGACTTCAAGTCTGCATAGGAAAATGGAAAAAGGTCTTCTGAGCAACTTTGCATGGGGTGAGACAAATCTTGCTATAACACATCTTCATCATCCATACTTATCACTTTCAACATGACATCTTCAGGTGGTGGTAGTGGTACTGGAGATTCTTCCTCCTCTCAACCTTCTGCTTCATCTGTAATTGGAAGTATCTATAGTCATCAAATCCCTACTCCATCCACTACCAATCCTGCTAAGGTCATTAAGAAATATGGACTTTTCCAATTCAAGGAAGTTACTACAACCACACCATGGAATGTGTCCTCTCCCTTGAATCTTGCACCAACCACTCAACCATTATAGAAATTCAAGGATCATTTACCTAGGTTTTCAGGGAATGACATCATTAATACAAATGAACACTTGGTAGAATTTTCTAATGCTTGTCATAATATAGGAGCTAGCATCTATTTGTCAATTCTCTCGAAGGGAAAGCTACAACATATGTTTTTGACCTCCCACCCAAAATCCTTTCAACACGGGAAGAATTGGTTTATTGGTTCAAATCCACTTATGGATAACCCAAGAGTCCAACTAATAAATTAAGGAAATATAACAATATTACTTATAATAATGGTGAAACCATTAAATATTTTAACCTTCATTTCACCAAGTTATATAATCAAATCTATGAATTGATTCGTCCTCAAAATCAAGCTTCTTTAATGCATTATTATAATGATTTACCTTCTTCTCACTATCCTAGACTTGAGGAAAAGGCTATTGACAATATCGGTTCTTCCCTTCAGGCTTGCCTAAAGTATGAAGAGCAACTTGAAAGAATGAGTCTTCCCAAGGGAGACCTTGTCAAGAAAACATATATGTCTGTGATTCTACAGCTCATGCAAGATATGAATAATAGGATGATAGCCTATGAGCGAAAATGAATTTCTTCTTCCTCTTCTCCCGAGACTTCTTCTCTAGTTCCTTTTAGAAATACTAATGAAATCACTTTTCAGCCAAAGGCCACAATGAATCACACTTGGCATAACATTTGTGAAGAAAATAATGATGAGAATACCTGTGAAGTTAAAAGAATTTTTAGAGATAAGATTTTTGGCAAAAGGCCCAATTACCCTATCGTTGATTTAGATTAGGATGAACCAGAATATGTTATGGTAGTAAATACTAGGAATAAATCTTACACTTCCAAGAGTAAATTTGATCCTCCTTGCACTTCTTCTACCCCAAGTTCATCCTCTCAAAGTGCTAATACACAAGCTGTCAGAACCTCAAGCAATCAAGGAGTATCTTCTCCTCCTCCTTCCAAGTATAATATCCTTAACCAATTGGCTAACATCAAAGAAGATGTTACCCTTTTGAACATGGTTTTTATCACAAAAGAACAAAATCATCTTAAGGACTCTATGGAAGGTAATATTTCTACCATAGCCAATCTATTTGAAGATTCAACTGTAAATAGAATAGGTGTAAATAACTTTAGGAACCCTGTAAAAGACCCTCCTTTCTACATTTTTGTAAAAATCACGGAAAAAATAGCTCATTGTTGCCTAATTGATGGTGGGTTTGGTCCAAGTGTGATGTATAAAATCATCATGGAAGAGCTTGGATTATCTTGTACCAACAAAAATTCAAGAAGCATGCTCTCTTATGTTAGGATATTTAGACACTTAGGAGTTAGTTAAGATCTACTTGGTCTAAATTTGTCGTTAGGTAAAAGTGTGTTTCTTTAGTATGCATTAATATGCATTTGTAGTTAGGAAATACGACGGTCACGATATGTCCCCAACATAGAGTGATCCGACGGTTCTTACTCTCCTCGATTTTAAAGGCCATTGATCCGTGGCTTTACACCCAATTGGTCCATGATCTTTATTTAAAGAGCATGGAGGGTCATTTGCCGATGATCGATTGTGAGAAAGTCTCTTGTAAAATTTCTCTGAAATCTTTTTCTTTTGCATTAATAAACTGCTCCAAGTGGCCATGTTGGCTGGGGTCGTGGATGTTTCCCCGTAGTGGTTTTACCATGTCAAAACATGATACAGGATCTTTTCGTCCGGTGACTTATTAAAGAATTGTATTAAATGAATATAAACTAAAGTACACCATAAAGAAGGAAAAGCTCAAAAGGAAAGAGACATAAGCATGCAATATGAACACAAAGAACTTGATGACGAAGTTCGTCCCTGGTGGACTATTTCTCCGGGTCCTGCTCTCAAATGAGTAGGCCTTTTTATTAACTCCACAAAAGAATTGGGAAGAATACATAAGTATACGCCATTCTGGAGTTAATCTACAAAATATTTACTTAGATCAGAAAGCTAACACCACCGTTGCGTTCGTGGCGTCGTTTTACCTAAAAATGACTATCTCCATGCCTCGATTCGAGTCTAACACTTTTTGGCCCAAAAGACACCCCTGCCTCAATTTTTGTGCCACTACTCCTGCAATAAATGACTGGATTGTCTCGAAATATGTTCCCGGTCTATCTCGAAAACTATGCCAAAATCTGTATCGTACGGGCGCGCTTAGTCTAACTCTCCCATCCCCTGTACATTGTCCAAATCCCCCTTTAAATAATATTTTTTGGCGGTTATGCAGTAATGAGGTTGTTTGGCACGGTGGTTAGAGGGTTGTTTTAAGGCACTTAGTTGGTGGAGGTCTTGGCGTCGAACCCCACAGGCCTCCCCTTTTTGGCATGTAGTTACAACCAATTTGGCGCACCCTTCTAAATCTGGCGAGCGACCACTAGAATGGCGAACGATTGCTAAACTTCCAGAACATGTGTTATATAGTTGGTGTGCTACTAATTATGGCAGAATATGCCATATATATAGGAACCACTGCCATATTTGGTAGCGTTATGATATTATATATATATATATATATATTTTAAATTTGGTCATAGGCCCTCCTTGTGCATTTCGGGGGTGCCACGTGGCACCCTCTGATTGGGCCATGTGGCATCTGTTGATTGACCCACTTGGTTGTTGACGTCACCTCTGTACTAGAAACCTCCACGTAACCTCCGTATTAGACATGTGGCTCCTTCTAGGTGGTGCCACATGGTATCACCTGTGGGTGCCACGTGGCACTTTTTTACCGGTCCACATGGTGCCCTGAAAAGCCTATTCATGGGTGACACGTGGCAGCCTGTGGTGCTGCCATGTGGCATGCTGATGTCATGCTGATGTCATCATGACATGTGTCATCCTCTGCGCTTGCCATGTAGGCTTTACGGACAATGACTTCATCCATATTGATGTTGACGTCATCAATACGGATGCTGACTCATCCCTGCTGACTGGGCTAGGTTGACCAAAACTTTGACCGCTTATATCTTTCGATCCATAACTTCGTTTGACGAGCCATTTGCATCGTTATAAATCTTGTGACGCGCTCTTCGCGATCACCCCATTTTCACTGAGTTTTGGGAACTTTGATTTTTTTTCCCTTTTGTTGTCTGTTGAAGCCATTCTGAGCGTTCTGAGTTGCCTCTGTGAGTTCTGAGTTGTTCTTAGCCTTCTCTAGATCCTTTTTGGATCACACTTTCCCAATGAGATATTTTTGGACCACCAAAATATTTCATCAATCAACTGGTAAGTGAGGGAAGAGTCCCCTCACTTTGTCCTTCTCAATCCACTTTGGCTTGCTTGGATGTGTTCCCTTTAAGCCTACTCGAAGATAATTGACATCACCCCTTCGTGAAGTCCTCATCCTTCTGTCCATGATGATATCTTCCTATAACCCATCCAAGTACTTAGGTGCAAACTCATCAACTGAAGGTATTGAAACTTCCTCATCCTAATCCATGATCATGGGAGGCTCAAAAAGTTTCAATTTCTCTACGTTCACAACGGAGTAAATCTTCATATAAGGTGGAAGATCTAAATTAAAATCATTAGTGCAGCTTTTCTCCAAGATCGTGAAGGGTCCATATCGGATAAGCTTGAGTTTCTTATCTTCACCCTTTAATCGTTCCTTGCTAATGTGAAGCCATACCTGGTCTCCAACCTAGAACTGATGATCAACCCTGTGCTTGTCATGCCAAGCTTTATACTATGCTTGAATCTTCTCCAACTGTACCCTGACTTCCTGGTGTATCTGTTGAATCCTCTGGATGAACTTGCGGGCTCTGTCCTCTGTTCATTCTTCATTCACATCAACATCTCTCCCATACTTCAAGTCCAAAGGAACCTTTGGTAGGTACCCAAAACATGTATCAAAAGGTGAACTCTGAGTGGATGAATGTAAAGATCGGTTATAAGCATGTTGTACATAGGGTATTTGTTCATCCCATAAATTAGGAAGATTGCTGCAGTAGCCTCGAAGCAAAATTACCATTGTTCTATTTACCACCTCTGTCTGTCTGTCGATCTATGGATGGAAAGCAGTGCTTCTCTTCAATTTGGTGTCCATCATTCTCCACAAGCTAGTCCAAAAATCCTAAAGGAATCGAGTATCTTGATTCGAGACAATGGACGTGGGTAACCCAAAGTGAACCCAAATATGCTGAAATAATAGATTACCAGTTTGCTCAACAATGATCTGCTTTTTACATGGCATCAAGATACACATCTTGCTTAACCTATCCACTATGACATACAAATAATCATGACCCTCTCTAGTCATTGGTAAACCCCCTACAAAATCCATGGAAATTATTTCCCATGGATGGGATGGAACATGAAGTGGTGAGTATAGCCCCAATTTTCTATTAGTGGGCTTACAAGTAGAACACATCACACACCCCTTTACATACTTAGTTACAATTGCTTTCATTTGAGGCCAATAACAAAACCTTTGCAAATGAGCCATAGTTTTTCCTACCCCAAAATGCCCATACGCAAGAGAAGTATGAGCTTCTCATATTACGTGGACTTGTTCACTTGTAGGAATACATAGCTTCCTAATATGATAGATTAATTTTCCATGTAGACAATAGTTCTCTACATGTGCACCATGCATTAGCTTCTCATATACTTCTTTAAAATCTTCATCGATGGCATATTGTTCTACATAGCTATCATGAGATAAAGAAGTATTCTTCAAAATAATAGAAGCAACAATAGGAGGTCTAGAAATCATATCGGCTACCTTGTTACTTGTACCCTTCTTGTACTTGATTACCAAATGAAATTGTAGTAGAAAACCCATCCATCTGTAGTGTCGAGATTGTTGCAGTTTGGTCTATGCTTGAAGATACTGTAAGGGTTGGTGATCTGTACGTATGATGGTTTCCTTCCCTAACAAGTAATGCTTCCATTTCTTTATGCTCTGGACTAATGCATACAATTCTTTATCATATGTAGGATAGTTAACAACAACTTGGTTAAAAGTTTCATAGTGTTAGCAGATAGGTTTACGATATTTCATCAATATTGCACCCATGGCATATCTGCTGGAATATTTCTCGATCTCAAAAGGATGTTGAAGATTCGACAGTGCTAATACTGGTGTGTTACTGATCTTCTCCTTCAAAGTGTCGAAATAATTTTGTTGCTTTCCTTCCCATTGAAAAGTGTTCTTCACACTGGTTAAGGCATGCACAGGAGCTGCTATAAAGGAGAAGTTGGGAATGAATCTCCTCCAATACTGGACTGCACCCAAGAAGCTTCGGATCTCGGTCACACTTTTTGGCTCAGGCCATTTTACAATTACATCAATTTTGGAAGGATGAATCTTCAATTGTCCTCCTCCCATGATATGACCTAAGTATACAAGTGCAATCTTGCCAAATTCACATGTAGACATTTTCACATACAACTTTTCCCTTTGCAAAGTATCCAATGCTTTCTTTACATGCCTCACATGCTCATCCCAAGTCCCACTAAAAACAAGAGTGTCGTCTAAATATACAATCACAAAGTCATCCAGGAAATGCCTGAATACATCATTCATCACACACATGAAGGTTTCCAGAGCATTACAAAGCCCAAATGTCATAACTAACCACTCAAAGAATCCCTGTTTGGTTTTAAAGGCAGTCTTCCATGCATCCTGTTCTGCAACCCTGATTTGATGATATCCACTGCGTAAATCCAACTTAGTGAAATAAACAACATTCTTTAACTGATCAAGTAAATCATCTATGCTAGGAAGAGGGTATCGATTTTTCACCGTGATTTTATTTAAGGCCCGGTAATCGACACACATTCTCCATGTGCCATCTTTCTTTGGCACCATCACGATCAGAGAACCACAAGGAGATGAAATGGGCCTAATGACCCCTTGATCCAATAAACCTTGTACTTGCTTCTTGATCTCTATCAACTGACATCCTGTACATGCCCACATTAGGAAGAGGAGAATCCTGCTGAAGATGTATCTCATGTTGGATTTCCCTCTTAGGAGGTAATCCATCTGGTTCCTGAAAAAATAGCATTATACTTAGAAACAATATCAATTAATTCTTGTTTATGAGATGGATCACACCCTTGGAAAGCGTCGGATGTCCCGACATCTTTCTCTTTGATGACCATGAGTACATATCTCGTATTAGTGTTTATAAGTGTTTTCATTTTCCCTGCACTAACAAGTGTCGTATTTACCCTCATGCTGTGAGCTCTAACAATATATTCAACTCCCCCTTTAGTAAGGTGGTATTTGTTCTCATGACAAAAGAATACTTCTTTTCTATCATAAAGATAAGGACTCGCCAACACTATGCCACATATATCAAGTGGTACAACATCCAAATCCACTTCATCAATCAACTTTGAAGCAATAGAAAATATGACCCTACATTGTTTGGTGACATTAAGTTTTTCTTTGTCATATACCCAACCAAGATGGTAAGGCTTTGGATGTGGTTTCATTACAAGACCCATCTTCTCAACAAGTTCTTCAGATATTAAGTTTACTTGGGAACCCGGATCAAATAATGTATCTATCTTAATATGGTTAGATACAACTCTTATATGAAATACCTCATTCCTCTTTCGTTCATCAATATGAGATTCATCATTGGAACTTGAACTAGCATGAAGAAAATCTTTACCTTGTACTCCATCCACTGTGATCTTTCCTTCATCTTCTGAATCGGAACCAAGATCTTGTTGCACTGTAGCAACAATCTTTGTCTTCCCCTTTCCATCAAACTGTTTCGGTCTCTTTTTTGGATGCAATTTCCAACAATGTTCTTCATCATGACCACTCTTCTTGCAATGAGTGCAAGATGGTTTTCCTCCTTCTCTCGTCACTGTAGCGGTCTTCTTGTCCTTCCTTTTAAACTTCTTGAAAGTATTTTTTGGGAAATTGGAAGGTTTCTTCGTGGGATCTTCTTGAAAATGTTTCCCCCTATTCTCAAGGTGAGTGGCTTGCACACAAACTTCTTCAAGACTAGTGGGGTTAAACAAGAGAAAAGTATGACGAATATAAATGTGAAGTGCGCCAATATACTTAATTAAAGTTTCATAAGAATCCAAAGGAATGTTCAATGCTAGAGATTTCTTCCTAAATTCTTCTGTAAAACTTTGTACAGTCTGACCTTTACTTTGCCTCAAAGTTGGCCATTCCATCATTGCTTTATGTAAATACCCCAATGGATAAAACTACTTCCTTATCTCTGTTTTAAATTCTAACCATGAGGAAAGAAGATTACCACACTTACTTATGTCATGTAGCTTTCTCTCCCACCATATGAGAGCAATGCCTTCCAACCGAAGAGAAGCCAGTTGCACTTTAACTTCCTCTTCGTCAATATGCTGAACTTGGCAATATACTTCAACCTATCGGATCCAATTATCTAGCTTTTCAGGATTAGCATCTCCATTAAACATAGGTAAATAAAACTTTACATCAAGTTTTAATAATGGTTTCTTAAAAGAGGCTTTATGGTTATAATGTTGAGAGTGATGAGAATGCTCAGAGGAAGAATAACTAGAACTTGAAGGTGAAGATGGAGGCTCAGGAGGGTCTCCTCCATCCCCTTGGTTTATCGAAGCATCATCATCAGGTGGTGCTTCCTTTTTCTTCCCTTTCTTCTTCATCCTCTTCTCATAATCTCCATACATTTTCTCGACCATGTCTGACATGCGATAAAAGACCATGTGAAAGTTTTTCTCCTGTTCATCATTCTTGTCCTCTTCTGCCATCTTCTTCCTTCGGGATGCATGACCAACTTCAGGATTGAAAGTCTTAAGGGTTCCTTCACCTTGCTTATGCTTGGCCCTAGTAAGCATTCATACTCAACAATTCAAGTTAACGACGACTACTCTGATACCAACATGATCTAGGATCTTTTTGTCCGGTGACTTATTAAAGAATTATATTAAATGAGCATAAACTAAAGTACACCATAAAGAAGGAAAAACTCAAAAGGAAAGAGACATAAGCATGAAATATGAACAAAAAGAACTTGATAACGGAGTTCGTCCTTGGTGGACTACGTCTCCGGGTCCTGCGCTCAAATGGGTAGGCCTTCTTATTAACTCCACAAAATAATTGGGCAAAATACATAAGTATACCTCATTCTGGAGTTAAGCTACAAAATATTTTCTCATATCAGAAAACTAACACCACCAATGCATTCGTGGCGTCGTTTTACCTAAAAATGACTGTCTCCACGCCTCGATCCGAGTCTGACACGTTTTGACCCAAAAGACACCCTTGCCTCAGTTTTTGTGCCACTCCTCCTGCAATAAATGACTGGTCTGTCTCGAAATCCATGCCCAGTCTATCTCGAAATTTGTGCAAAAATCCGTACCGTACGGGTGTGCTAGGTCTAACTCTCTCATCCCTTGTACACTGGCCGAATCCCCCTTTAAATAATATTTTGTGGCTGTTATGCAATGATGAGGTTGTTTGGCACAGTGGTTAGTGGGATATTTTAAGGCACTTATTTGGCGGAGGTTCTGGGGTCGAACCCCACGGGCCTCCCCTTTTTGGCATATAGTTACAACCAATTTGGTGCGCCTTGCTAAATCTGGCGGGCGACCACTAGAATGGCAGATAGTTGCTAAACTGGCGGAACATGTGTTATATAGTTGGCGTGATACTAATTATGGCGGAATATTCCATATATACCGGAACCGCCGCCATATTTGGTGGGGTTTTGATATTTTATATATTTTTTAAAAATTCGGTCACGTGCCCTCCTTGTGCATTTCGGGGGTGCCACGTGGCGCCCTCCGATTGGGCCACATGACATCCATTGATTAACCCATTTGGTTGCTGACATCACCTCTGTACTAAACACCTCCACATCACCTCCGTAGTAGACATGTGGTGCCTTCTGGGTGGTGCCACGTGGCATCACCTGGGGGTGCCACATGGCACTTTTTTACCGATCCACAAGGTGCCCTGAAAATCCTATTGGCGGGTGACACATGGCAGCCTCTGGTGTTGCCACATGGCATGTTGACATCATGATGACATCATCATGACACGTGTCATACTCTACGCTTTCCGCATAGGTTGTATGGATGACGATGTCATTTGTACTGATGATGACGTCAACAGTACAGATGCTGACTCATCCCTGTTGACTAGGCTAGGTTGACCAAAACTTTGACCGCTTATATATTTCTATCCGTAACTCCGTTTGACGAGTCATTTGTGTCGTTAGAAATCTTGCGATGCACGCTTCGTGATCATGTCATTTTCACTGAGTTTGGGGAACTTTGAAGTTTTTCCCTTTTGCTGTCTGCTGAAGCCATTTTGAGCATTCTGAGTTGCCTCTGTGAGTTCTGAGTTGTTCTTAGCCTTCTCTAGATCCTTTTTGGATCAAAGCATTGGTGTGTTGATATTTGATCTGGTTATGTGAGTGGTTACTGAAGGTGTTCTTCCTCTGTTGGAATACCTGTGTTGTCGAACATGGTATCAAAGCATGTTTGAAGACCCGCTTCTGTTGTAGATCGAGATCGTGAAGCCATGTTTCCTCATATCCATTTTTTGTCATTTTCATACATTTATAGCCTTAGAGGACTATTCCATTGCGTCTGAAGCACTTGTTTCAGTTAGGAACACTTTTCGTTTCACTCGAAAATGTTTCTGTTTGCCCAAGATACGACCATTTCAGTCAGATCCGGAGGTATAAAGCTTGAATACACATTTTTAAAATTTTTGCAGAGTATTATTTTGGTTTTATTTTGGTTTTATATTATTTGTTTCCGGGCTGCTACTCTTTTAGATCTACGTATAATCTTTTCCCCGCGCCATGTGTGATCTCAGCAAATCAGAAACAGATAGGAAAAGGTGCATCTTCTGAGTAAGCTAACCAAAATCTAATCCTTGTTGTCATCGAGAAGCAAATTTTTTTTCTTGTGTGAAAAGAGTTTTTTTGAGAACGCTCTACAAGGCAGTCAATAACAACAACAACAAAATAAAAAACACTCCCAATCCTCTTGCGAAACAATACAATATGTTTTGCTAGCCCATTTGGTTAAAAGTTGCCTTACTAAGTAAGAGAAACAACACCCCCAATCCTCTTGTGAAACAATACAATATGTTTTGCTAGCCCATTTGGTTAAAAGTTGCCTTATTAAGTAAGAGGTCTTGAGTTCAAGTCTCTCTTTTTGTTACTTTTTTTGAAAAAACGTTCATGCTCAAATTGTAAAGTGTATTTCACTTCAAGTATAAAAGTGAATCACCATAAGTAGCTTTAATATTTTATTTTAGAGTTATTTATTTTGCATGCAACTTTTCTTTTATAAAGTAACTTCATTGTAAAATTGATCCCCACTTCTCTTTATAAAAGTGGGTCACTTCATAAATTAACTTACACCATCACGTGGTCCTTTGGTTACCATTTATGCATTTTTTTAAAAGGACATAACTTTCACATCCGAAGTCTGTTTTCAGTGCCGTTTTTTTTTTATACCGCCTAATTTTTTGAGATATTTCCATCCTGTTCATCAGTTTCAGTTTTTAAATCCATATTATCTACATATTTAATATGGATTCTTCAAGTAATCTTTTGCTTACCAACACCAACTACTTCCAATGGAAATCCCATTTGGAGGATTTATTAAGAAGTAAAGGCTTGTACCTGATTACCTTGGGAAAAGAAATAACACCCACTGATGCTGATAAGAAATTCAAATGAAATAATAGGAATGGCGAAGCACGTGGATTAATCAGAATGTCCACCTCTCCTGATTTAAGGTTCCACCTTCAATCAATTTATAAACCCAAAGAAGCTTGGGAAAATATTGAATCCGTGTTTGGTAAACACAATATTATTCGAGCACAACAGTTAGAAAATCAAGTACTGACTTTAAGTCCAAGTGATTTTTCTTTCTATCTAAGTTTAAAACACTCAGAACTTTATGTGAAGAATGTAAGATAAAGATAGAAGAATATCGTTGCATCGATCTTATTCTTTCTAAACTAGGTAGTGCATATTTTGTGTTTGTATCTACCTTTTATACCATGCAAGATGATCTAGGGGAAGCTTATCAACAACCTACTCTTGAGAAATTTTGTGATTCTTTGATTAGAGAGAAAGATAAGCTTGTACAACTTGGAGTGATCAACACTGCAGGTACCTCCAACAAAGCCTTAGTCGTCCATCATAAAGATAAACCCAAGAATCCCAAGAAGCAACACCCTTGCCACAACAACAAGCAATATAAGGGTCCCAAACCCACTCAACCAACTTTCGCTCCTAATGGTGACAAAGGAGCAAAATATAAAAATAAGAAGATTGACAGACATTGCAACTTTTGTGATAAAGATGGTCATGATGAATCCAAATGTTTCAAGAAGATGGCAACTTTAGAAGCAGTGATGAACAAGCACAACATCAGTATTGATTCTACTTATTCATCTTCTCATGGACATGCACTTTCTGCTTTTGGTTTCTCCTTCAATACAACTTCTTCTTCTTCTTCTAATGAGTGGCTTATTGATTCTGGAGCATCTTATCATATGGCTAAGGATAAAGACATATTTTCTGCTCTAAATGAATGTAACACCAATAAAATATTTGTTGGTGACAATAGATCTCTTAGTGTTGTGGGATATGGAACAGTTCAAGTAGAAAATGGTCATTTCAATGATGTATTATGTGTTCCAAGTTTTCTTGTAACCTTCTATCAGTATATCAAATCACTCATCCAGGTGAAGGTAAAACCGTAGAGTTTTCACCTCACCAAGTTGTAATCAAGGATCTAAAATATCCTAAGCATGTTCTTGCAACTGGAATTGATGATGATATTACCAGGTTGTACAAATTTGAAAACTTTGGGTCATCATCTTTTTCATCAGTTTTTGTTGCTCATAGCGATGACTTGAGCAAATTTTGGCATGAGCGGTTTGTTCATCTAAACTATCTCTCATTGCAACAACTATGTAATCAACATATGGTGATTGGTCTTCCTCTTGTTTCATGCAGAGATGGTGTTTGTGTTGGTTGTGTTCTTGACAAACATCATCGGGATAGTTTTGACAAACATGCCTCTTGGCATGCCTCGAGCCCTTTGCATCTTGTTCATAGTGATTTTTGTGGTACACTTTCTTCTCCTTCCTTTTCTGGTTGCAAGTGTTTCTTAACTTTCGTTGATGACTTTTCCAGACGTACTTGGGTTTACTTCTTAAAACTTAAGAGCGAAGTTTTTGACAAGTTTTTGGCCTACAAGGCCCTTGTAGAAAAGAAATTTGGACATCAAATTCAAAGGTTAAGAACAGATAATGGAGGCGAATATGTGAACAATAATTTTACAAGTTACTGCACTACATAAGGAATCCAAATGAAACACACTATTCCATATACACCACAACAAAATGGCCCTGCTCAGAGAAAGAATCTTACATTAAAAGAAATGGTAATTGTATGATCCAATCTAAGGGATTAAATCTAAAGTATTGGGCGGAAGCCATCAACTATTCAAATTACATAGTAAATCGCACTCCCACAAAGTCTCTTAAAAGTATAACATCAAAATAATATTGGACTAAAATTAAACCAGATGTAAGTCACGTCCGTGTATTTGGTAGTATAGCATGGGCTCACATTCTTGATGAGAAAAGGAAAGAATTGCATTCTAAAAGTGAGAAGTGTATATTTGTTGGTTATTCTGAAGATGTCAAAGGTTATAGACTTCTTCAACCACATTGTAATGAAATTATTATTAGAAGAGATGTTAAATTTGATGAAAATATCTTGGCCTGCAAGCCTAATTCGATGATTGTGCCTTCTTCGGGTTGCGAGCCATATTCAATGTTTGTGCCTTCTTTTGTTCCTATTCTGGTTTCTTCTTGAGATGATGGCAGTGAGGATGAAAATCCACCTCCGCCTGCTCACCTTCCTCCAGATGAGTGGTTTGAACCTGAACCAACACCAACTCCACCGCTTCTTAGATGGGTCCGTTCAACACGAGAAGTAGCTGGTGATATTTTCGGTGATCCTTTCTTCAACAAAAGAAGAGTATTGAGCAATAGTAAATAAAATTCATGAAGCCTCGTGGATTTGACAGATCCTTTCAGAGTTTGGATTCCAGTAGCAGCATCCGAACAACCTTTGGTGCGACAATCAGAGTGCCATCAAGCTCGCCAAAGACCCAGTTCAACATCAGTGCAACAAACACATCGAGATACACATGCACTTCATCAGAAAGCTCATTCATGATCAAGTTATTGAATTGCTATTTTTCTCTACAAAAGATCAAGTTGCAGACATTTTCACAAAGTCTCTTACAGAAGCGAAGTTTTCCAAACTTTGATCTATGTTAGGAGTTTAGGAAGTCGTCATTAAGGGGGGATAGGCTCTAATGCCTCCTTCCTTCTCCTTTTGTGTCAACATTGTAAATCCTTCAATCCTATCCCAAGTTCTTATTAAGGGGGGATGTTAGGATATTTAGACACTTAGGAGTTAGTTAAGATCTACTTGGTCTAAATGTGTCGTTATGTAAAAGTGTGTTTCTTAGTGTGTTTCTTTAGTATGCATTTGTAGTTAGGAAATCTTACGGTCACGATATGTCCCCAAGATAGAGTGATCCGATGGTTCATACTCTCCTCGATATTAATGGCCATTGATATGTGGCTTAACACCCAATTGGTCCATGATGTCTATTTAAAGAGCATGAAGGGTCATTTGTCGATGATCGATTGTGAGAAAGTCTCTTGTAAAATATCTCTGTAATATTTTTCTTTTGCATTAATAAACTGCTCCAAGTGGCCGCGTTGGCTGGGGCCGTGGATGTTTCCCCATAGGGGTTTTACCACGTCAAAACATTGGTGTGTTGATCTTTGATCTGGTTATGTGAGTGGTTACTGAAGGTGTTTGTCCTCTGTTGGAATACCTGTGTTGTTGAACATCTTATAAAAATTTGCAACAATCAACTATAGTTGAAATCAAAGATGTAACCTTAGTTTCGTGTGCACATCCCGAGATAAGAACTACTCTCAACATCCAAGTGATTGATATGCTTGTGAGTAACTACTCAATTATTTTGGGGAGGGACTGGCATGCCTTAATTGATGGATACCTTTCACTCGATGGTACACATTTATCCATCCCTCGAAATGGAAAGAACATTATAGTTCTTAGGGAAGGAAGAATTTCACCCTATATAGAGAGCATTCCCCAACCCAATGTAAATTATCTCGAAGAGGATTTGGGGGTGTACTCTATATTTGTTGATGAAGGTGACACTATACTTGAACCAACTGATTTTGATGATGGCATGTGGCACATTCATTTCGATGGCTCATGTTCAAATGAGGGTAATGGAGCTGACATCATTCTATATTCTCCTATAGGAAAAAATCACAATTTCTCTTACATATTGTAATTTTCTTGTACAAACAATGTTGCTAAGTTTGAAGCCTTATGATTGGGCATTGAATATGCATATAATATTGGATGTGGTCACCTTACATTTTTTGGTGATTCTGAACTTGTTGTGAATCTTGTATGGGAAATTTATGTACCAAACAATAAGTTACTTAAACGTTATACCCAAGCTGTTTGGATACTAATTTCAAATTTGCTATCATTCAACATCACTCATGTTAAGAGGGAACTTAATTCAAAAGTTGATAGATTAGTTTTTTTGCAGTTTCTCCTACTTGACAGATCTTACCTCAAAGACCTGATTGTACGTTCCAATCTCTTTACCGTCTTCACCTCCCCGATAATGTAGAATCATGGCAAGTTTTCCTGAGTGATGAAGGCATTTGAGATTTCATACAGAATGAACCTTTTAATCCCAAGGAAATCATATCTCTTGAAGACAACAAGTTTCCAAAAGGATTGAATCCTTTTGAGAGTTCATTCCCATCAAGTGATGTAGGCAACAAAGAAACAAACAAGGAAGATGAGTTAAAAACGAAAGTTGGGGATACTATTTCCTTGAATATTGGGACATTTGACTCTCTAAAAATCATTAAAATAGG
>ML783029.1:461074-497492 GCA_009831015.1 Picea engelmannii
TGGGTCAAGTGATTGTTTTGATTTTAGGGTTATAAATTCCAGGTAACATTCCCAACTATCTTGCCTTAGCCTAGCAAGATCCGAAAATGTTTGAGTAAGGTTCTTCATACCTTTTTCCTCAACATTTATTTGGAAACCATACTGGGGGGATATTTCCATATCTCTCTGGATGTTGTACCACTGTTGTATGCTATTTTTTGTTTTGTCTGATTACTCTTTGATTGATATTTCCATGACAGTATCGGTTGTGAGACAACTGAATATTGCCTTGAATTTATTTAATACTATTTTAGCAACTGCTAGTACTCATGCTAAACTTGATCACTCTTGGGAAGTAATTTCCAGGGACATATCTATACGTGAACATTGAGAAGCCAGGTAAAGGAAGCCCATAAATCAACAATAACCTTTTTACAATAATCTCTTACCTATTTAATATTTTAATTCATGTCCTTTAATTATCATATTTCTTGAAGAAGGAGAGGATTGTCCTATGAAGTTACTCCTATTTTTGAAATAGGAAGGAGAAAAAATGTATTACAAACACAACAAAGTGCCCTTAGAAGAACCCTATTTGATTCTTCTAGTTCATCTTCATCACCCATACTTATCACTTTCAACATGACGTCTTCAGGTGGTGGTAGTGGTACTGGAGGTTCTTCCTCCTCTCAACCTTATGCTTCATCCGTAATTGGAAGTATCTATAGTCATCAAATCCCTACTCCATCCACTACCAATCCTTCTAATGTCATTAATAAATATGAACTTTTCCAATTCGAGGAAGATACTACAACCACCCAATGGTACATGTATTCTCCCTTGAATCATGCACCATCCACTCAACCATTACCAAACTTCAAAGACAATTTACCTAGGTTCTCAGGGAATAGTACCGTTACTACAAATGAACACCTGGTATCATTTTCTAATGCGTGTCATAACATAGGGGGTAATGATAATGACACTTGCATGTGTCTATTTGTCAATTCTCACGAAGGGAAAGTTGTAGCAGACTATTTTGACCTCCCGCCCAAAATCCTTTCAACATGGGTAGAATTGATTTATTGGTTCAAATCCACTTATGGACAGCCCAAGAGTCCAACTAATCAATTAAGGGAGTACAACAATATTACTTATAATAATGGTGAAACCATTAAATATTTTAACCTTCATTTCACCAAGTTATATAATCAAATACCTGAACTAATTCGTCCTCAAAATCATGCCGATAATCTCGGTTCCACCCTTCAGGCTTGCCTAGAGAAACTTGAAAGAATGGGTCTTCCTAAGGGAGACCTTGTCAATCAAGAAGATATGTCTACAATTCTACAACTCATACAAGATATGAATAATAGGATGATAGCCTATGAACGAAAAGGAATTTCTTCTTCCTCTTCTCCCCAGACTTCTTCTATAGTGTCATTTAGAAATACTAATGAAAGAAATTTTCAGCCAAAGACCATGATGACTCGCACTTAGTGTAACTTTTGTGAAGAAAATCATGATGAGAATACCCGCGAAGTTAAAATAAATGCTAGAGATAAGATTTTTGGCAAAATCCCCGATACCAATATCGTTGTTTTAGATTGGGATGAACCAGAAGATGTTATGGTAATAAATAGTAGGAATAAATATTACATTTCCAAGAGTAAATTTGATCCTCCTCACACTTCTTCTTCCCCAATTTCATCCTCTCAAAGTGCTGATACACAAGTTGTCAGAACCTCAAGCAATTGAGGAGTATCTTCTCCTCTTCTTCTTCCAAGTATAATATCCTTAACTAGTTGGCTAACATCAAAGTATATGCTACCATTTTGGACATGGTTTCCATCCCATAACAACAGAAGCATCTTAAGGACTTTATGGGAAGGTAAGATTTCTACCATAGCCAATCTATCTGAAGATTCAAAGGAAGAAGATTCAACTGTAAATAGAATAGGTGTAAATAACTTTAGGAACCCTGTAAAGAACCCTCCTTTCTACATTTCTGTAAAAATCATGGACACAATAGCTCATTGTTGCCTAATTGATTGTGGGTTTGGTCAAGTGTGATCTATAAAATAATCATGGAAGAGCTTGGCTTATCTTGTACCAATGAAAATTCAAGAAGCATGCTCTCTTATAATAATCTACAACAATCAACTATAGGTGAAATCAAAGATGTAACCTTAGTTCTGTGTGCACATCCCAAGATAAGAACTACTCTCAACATCCAAGTGATTGATATGCATGTGAGTAACTACTCAATTATTTTGGGGAGGGACTGGAAGGCCTTAACTCGTGGATACCTTTCACTCGATGGTACACATTTATCTATCCCTCAAAATGTAAAGAACATTATAGTTTTTAGGGAAGGAAGAATTTCACCCAATATAGAGAGCATTCCCCAACCCTATATAGAAAGCATTCCCCAACCCAATGTAAATTATCTCGAAGAGGATTTGGGGGTGTACTCTATCTTTGTTGATGAATGTTACACTATACTTGAACCAACTGATTTTGATGATGGCATGTGGCACATGCATTTCGATGGATCATGTTCAAACAAGGGTAATGGAGCCGACATCATTCTATATTCTCCTATAGGAAAAATTTACAATTTATCTTACAGATTGGAATTTTCTTGTACAAATAATGTTTTGGAGTTTGAAGCCTGATTGTTGGGCATTGAAAATTCATATAGTCTTGGATGTGGCCACCTTACAGTTTTTGGTGATTCTGAACTTGTTGTGAATCTTGTATGGAAAATTTATGCAACAAACAATAAGTTACTTAAACGTTATACCCAAGCTATTTGGATGCTAATTTCAAATATGCTATCATTCAACGTCACTCATGTTAAGAGGGAAATTAATTCAATGGATGATAGATTAGCTGTTTTTGCAGCTTCTCCTACTCGACATCTCTTACCTCAAAGACCTGATTGTATGTTCCAATATCTTTACCGTCTTCACCTCCACGATAACATAGAATCATCGAAGGTTTTCCCGAGTGACAAAGGCATTTGCGCTTTCATACAGAATGAAATTTTTAAGCCTAAGGAAATCATATCTCTTGAAGAAGACAAGTTTACTAAAGGCTTGACTCCTCTTGAGAGTTCATTCTTGTCAAGGGATGTAAGAAACAAAGAAACAAATAAGGAAGATGAGTCAAAAAGGAAAGTTGGGGATACTATTTCCTTGAATATTGGGACATCTGGCTCTCCAAAAATCATTAAAATAGGTTCCCAATGTTCTGATGAAGAAAAAGGGAAATTCACAGAGTTACTCCGTGAATTTTAGGATGTTTTTTTTCTGGTTATATGATGATCTTCGTGGTTTTGATTCTACTTTTATACAACATGCCATTCCTATCAAGGAAGGGAAAAAACCAGTTAGGTAAAGGCAAATACCTATCAATCCTACACTTGAAGCTACCATTAGGAAGGAATTGGAAAAAATGTTGAATGCTCATATAATCGTTCCAATCAAGTATTCTGAATGGGTAGATCTTGTTAAAATAACTACCGGTTAGATCAGGTTATTTGTTGATTTTCATGCATTAAATAGGGAAAGTGTAAAAGACCATTTTATGCTTCCTAATATGGATATTATTTTACAACAGGTTGCAGGGTCTCAAATGAAAACATACGCAGGTAAAAGTCCCTTTTCCTGCTGTCAAGTTTCTACTCTCATAAACTTACCTTTCAGGAAAAATTTCACATTGGCTTGCCAAAATTCAGGAGCATGATTTGACAATCATGACTTCTAAGACAATCAAGGGACGAGACTTATCCCTTCACTTAGCTGGACATCCTGAACCAAGTGAAGAATTTGACGACCAAGATAACCCTCTTTCAACACTACTTTATATTGAAAATCAAAATATCTCTCTATCTGAGTATCCTTGGTATAAAACTATGGTGTATTATTTGTAGTATCAGAGGTGCCCAGATGAGTTGGATCCTAATTAAAGAAGGAGACATCGCCTTGAAGCTTCTAAGTATACTATTTTAGGAGACTCCTCGTTTAGAAGATCTGCTGATGGTTTGTTGCTCCAATGTGAAAATGATGATGAAGCACATAAAATATTACATGAAATCCATGGATCATTAGCATCTGTCATTCATATTGGTGTCCATTTCTTTGCTAAAGCTACCACCTTTAAGATCATAAGAAATGGTTATTATTGGACTTTTATATTTCGTGATTCTTATAAATTCATGAGGTTCTGTGATAAGTGCCAAAAATTCGCTGGTAAGGAACATTTTTTTGCCATGCCTTTACAACCTGTTCTTCCATATTTCCCTTTTTTTAAGTGGGGTTTAGACTTTATTGGCCCAATCAATCCTCCATCCTCTGCAGGGAATATCTTCATTTTGACAACCACTGATTACTTTACCAAGTGGACCGAGGCTATCCCTCTTAGACACACGCAAGATGAAAAATTAATTTCTTTCTTAGAGTCCAATATCTTTTCTAGATTTGGCCTTCCATTAGAAATCATTTTAGACAATGGGCCAGCCTCTATTTCTGCAAAACTCACCCAATTTCTTGCTAAATTAGGTGTCAAACATTTCACTTCATCTTCTTATTACTCTTAGGGAAATGGACAAGCCGAGTCCACTAATAAGAATATGGTCAGGATTATAAGAAGAATTATAGAAGACAAACCTCACCAATGACACACACTTCTAACTTATTCTCTTTGGGAAGACTGTACAACCACTAAAGAAAGTAAAAGATTTACTTTCTTTCAGCTCATATATGACCAAGAGGCTATTCTTCCTATTGAATTAGTGATTTCTTCCTTATGGTTGATAATATAGACTGAAGAATTAAATTCTTCTAATGTTTCTCAAAGGATAAATACTTTTTTAGCTCTGGAAGAACAAAGGAATTTTGCCTTGGAAAATATGAAAAGGAGGTAGAAAACAGTGAAGACATATTTTAATAAACGAGCAAAGTCTGTTGAACTTAAAATAAATGACAAAGTCTTATTATGGGACTCAACCCATACTGAGAGAGGAAGGCATTCTAAGTCCCAAAAGTTATGGCTAGGTCCTTTCAAAATCGTTTTTATCCTTGGCCCAAATTCATATCTTCTTAAGGACATGGATGAACGATGGTTTTCTTACAGTACCAATTGTTCCCACTTGAAACATTATGTGGAACCAACTTGATCACTGACTCTATATTGTGTAAATATGACTGTTGTACATATTTTGTCTTTCGCAATTTTGGTTTATTGGGTTTTGGTTTCTCTTGTTTGTTTTGCATGGTCAGCGAAAGTAAATCCTGGATCAATTTTTCCATAATTATGTTATTTCTGTAAGTATTGTTGATCAATAAGAATAAGGTGATACACAATTTTTACGATATCCTCCTTTCGAAACACCGATGAAATAACATTTTGCTTTCAATATTGTTTTAGTATAGTTGGATTTGATTTCTTCCCTTCTTCTGCTATCCATTTCTTCCCTCCATTCTGAGATTCAAGAGCATATCAAAATCATTCTCCTTGAAATTTAAAAGTATTTTTGGTTACGATTCTATTGATTTTTATGCATATAGGACCAATTCCCCTCATACATCTCACTTTCCATAAGTTGTTCCACAAAGTCCCATTCCATCAATTCCCTTAAGCCGTTACTTTCCTGCTGTTGCATAACTATTTTCTGAATAGTTTCGATCACATAATTCTACTAACGTCATGCAAAACCAAGCATTATGACTTCTAAATATACTAAAATTAGATTTCCCTGTGGAGTCACTAGTTTGTTGACACCCAAAAGCGCAACATGAAATCACTGTCTGCAAATGAGTTGCAATGCATTATTACTTATAGATATATTAATAATACTAAATAGGTAGGACCCCTTTAGAACAATAATGAGGAAAATAAGTGACTCCTCTTGTTAAATTTTTCAATCTACAAGAAGAATTTCACAGTTCGAAAACAAAAGGGAGGGAGACCTCAACCTGGTTTTGTTTGCAATTAATGGATGTTAGGTATGTTACAACTTGTTTCAAATGAAGAAATGATTATTTCATTAAACAGTTTGGTTTACACTCTATACACCTAAAACTTTGACATGTTTCAACCTTGAGTGCGACTTTTGGTGCATACTTGGATGGGATATGTGTTATTTCTATGTTGGAAGCCCGACCTTTTATGTTTGAAATTCAATCTGGCGATTGGTTAAGGTATGTTGATATGTGGTGATATTTAGAGCTTAAGTGCGCCCCACCACGTAGTAGTTGATGGAATTCAATGTCGAGGTTCAGAAGCGACGTGAATTTATTGAAGGTCGTTCTTGCCCTACCTTGAGGATACCACCTTACCATCCTGTCCATACTCATTTTGGAGCGCTTTGGTTAGCAAAGTTTCCATCGTTCTCAGTCCTCAGGGAATTGGAAATTGTGCTCTGTGATTTCCTAGCATTCTTCTTACATGTATGTGGATTTTACCTCTTCATTAATGAATATCTCGGCTTTGATCGGGGTAAAATCATCTTTTTGGATCTTAGATTTTGCATACAGAATGTGTTTGTTTTTCCAAAGATTATAGTGAAATGTTATGAGGAAATTGTGAGCCTTCTGGTCTTGTAAAAACACATTTTGATTTGGGTTTCCTTCCTCTCTGGTATTTAAGCGATTCAAAGTTGCAATATGGTTCAACATTTTGGTTTTTTGTAATATATGGTTGTGTTGTGTTTGGTGCAACGTTGGCATTACTGTGATATTGTTGTTGGCAATTATTTTATGGGTAAATGTACTGAGTTTCGCTCATACTTTATGATTGAATTTTTATAAAAAGAAAAAAAATAAGTCTGGTGTTTGTAACAAATATATTACCCTTACCAAGCATGCCTAGACCTTAAAGGATTTTCAGTTCTTTCATGTTATTGTTACGATTGTTCAAAAATTTATAGATAAGTGTGAAGGCATGTGCATTTTATTTTGTTGTCATTTCAGAATTTCAAAGAGTTTATATTCTTAAGAAAAGAGATATGGATCGAAGGTGATTGTTATTGCTATTCGTTGGCTTCGTTTTTGGTTGACACTTAAACCTCACGCTCATTCTGTCTGCTCCATGCCGTGTTCCTCCATCCAATACAAATGGGTCGAGTAATAAATCCAAACCCTGATTCAACTACTGGAAAATTGATTAATGGACTCGGCAAACTAGTGGCTTAATTTTTTTATCCATCCATGAGGGGACTCAATATAATTTTAAAGTTAATGTTGGTATGATAAAACAATGGTTGCAATGCTCACATTGGGGTTTCGAACCCTATTTGATTTTACAACAATTATTTTTGGGGTTATAGCGAGATTTTTATAATGCACAATTAAAGGATCTTTATGCTTCCTTTCTCATCCTTTCATGTCGACTTTAGATATTCTGGTTATGATTATAGTTGAGCCAAAAATGTTTTGTTGACGGTATCCTACAAAACACTTCATCATTTTAAAAGACATGTATGGTTAAAAATAATAAAACTTATGGAAGGTTGACTGTTGTGGAATTTTCCTTGAGTTTGATATTAGGCATATTAAAAGTTGTAGACCCTGTATATTGAAGTTTTAAAGAAAATGGATATGGCACAGACAAAATTCGGTAGTTGTGGATTTTGTCATTTTAGCATGGAAATAATTGGCATGGTGAACAATGGTAAATCCAAAATGTTTTCAGCAGACGATATTAATGTTGATCAGGAAATTGAGTAAATATGGAACAATAATCGTCTCATTCTTGTTCATAGTTTCATTTTATGATCATTATATGCCCACCATTTTCCCAATAACATTTAATGTATTTCCTATTCTATTATTATGAATTTCATTTTTTAATAGGAAAGGATGGAAAAGGATTGAAGGGTGACATAAAATAGAAATTAGAATGTGGATGGTATTGATTTTATGAGAATAAGGTTCTTCATTTTTCTTGAACAATATGCATTTATTCATTCCCATCCATGATATCATTTTTCATCCATTACAAAGCCCCCCGTTTTCCTGATAACCCTATAAATCCCTGTTCTAATGCAATTGTTTATTAAATTCGATATGTGATGGATTGTATCAATGGATGGATTGGATATACTTCTGTTGTGAATGATAGAGCCAACATTTTGATTTTATTTAGGTAGAGTGTTAATGAATGAATAGTTAAAAAATTTCCTATTCTAATTTGAATCTTTCTTTAGGATGAGTTTTTTTAGTAGGGGCATCAATGACAAAGCTGCAAATAGAGGCAGAGTTAATAATTGGAAAAGGGGCCATAGAAGGCCATAGTTCTCAATTCATTTTGACGCTGATCCAGAAGAATTAAATCGTCTTTTCCAATCTGGATTCTTTAATTTAGTTGGCCAAGGGATTTTTCAACCCAGACCTAAGAGACCGCCTTTTCAGACTAATCAAAACTTCTCTGGTGTCTGTATTCCCCCTCATGTCTCTATGCAGTTAGAGCCACTTGTCAATGATGGGTCGTAGGAAGTTGTCCATCATCCCACTATACATCATCATGGTTGGCCTACAACATCATTACTGTTTCACCCTCCTCCACTACCATTAAATCAAAATGCCAAAATTGACCATGTTGTTTCACTATTCCAATATTCTCATGCAAGCAAGAGGTTCAAAACTACCATTCCCGAGCCATAAATCGATAAAGGAAAAAGAGTGGCCAATCCCTCAAAGTCCTCCAAATATTCCTCCGAATCAGTGTGAATCAGTGACCTATCATGCACACCAGAAAGATAGTTGTTCCCATGTCATCAGTGAGATCCAGCCTCAAGGCTCCAATTAGCTTAAGGCTATTGCACAATAAAATTCAGCGGAAGGGTCAAAAGAAGCAGTCAACAGTGAAAAAAGGCAGACTGCCTCTCACAGTAAATATGGGTTTTAATGTTGTTTTTATGGTAGGATGACAAAACGTTTTTGGACACAAATGATACATTTATATTGATTTATTTTGGACAACATGGATATAGTTCTATTTTTGGGCAACGGTCATATTTTATTTTGAAAACTAAAATATTTGGCTATTTATATGAGGATTGGAGTTACAAGACAAATGTTCGAGCATATTTTTGGGGTGTTATATTTTATATTATGTTGATCATTAAAGTGATGAAAAATGGAGTAACAAGGAGGGAATATATTTAGTTTAAATTTAAACAAGAAAAGTTAGGGGTCCCACCTATTTAGTTATTATTTAAATAGACCCTTATTTATTTATTATTATTTACTTGTCTAAACTTATTGGCTAAGATAACTAAAACTTAACAAAAAAAAGGTAGTTGAACTACCATAACTTATTGGAGAAGAATAAAATCTCAATCCAAGGAAGAGACAAGGGGAGAATAGAGAGAAGAAGGAGAACTTCTAATATCAGGTCTACTCTATACTTGTGATATTATTATTTTCTTCATTATTCCGAGTTTACCAGAAAGATAAACCATCTTGATGACAACAGGGTCTTATTGAAGGCATCATGATTCAAAACTAAATCATATCTTTTAGCATCTTGTTTCTAAAGGTGTAACATCTATCTTAGGCAGTCTGTGTATGATTGTTTGTTTGTGGATTAGATTTTCACGACTGATAAAGAATATTTTGCAGATTCAAGTGACAACACTTTTATGGAACGTTGATCCATATTTTTATCTTCAGTTTTATTTTATTGTCATAGTATTTTTGTATGGTTCCCATAGAAGACTTCTAAATATGAATTTGGTCCCCACCCTCGCAGGGGCTTGTAAAGAGAAGTTTTTCTTTGTATCTCAGAATGAAATTAATATAAAAAAAAATCAGACTGTTGATTTTTGTCTCACATGTATATATTTAATGACATTTTTCAGATTCCTTTTTAATTCTTGTCTCTTTATCATGAACACACTTATGTATAGTTTCACTTTCTTCTTTTTGCACGGTTACATATAATAAATAAAATCAGCCTTGGTCCCTTTCATATATTACTTGTGGGTCAAGTGATTGTTTTGATTTTTGGGCTATAAATTTTGGGTAACATTCCCAAATATATTACCTTAGCCTAGAAAGATCCAAAAATGTTTGAGTAAGGTTCTCCATACCTTTTTCCTGAATAATGACACATGTCACCTTTGACCTTGTTGACTTTTGCCTTTTTCCCCTAGTTTGATCCAAAATTTGACCATCCATAACGTTTGCATACGAACTCCATTTGAGACGATTTTTGTGCCATTGGAAAGATATCAACGAGATCTATGAATTGATGGAATTATCAAGAACATTTGGAAAAAATGAATTTTGAGCATTTCTAAATCCTTTTGGACCTCGATGAGTGTTTCAGATCCTCCTAGACCTCTATGATCATTTTGGATCCTCTTGGATCATTCATCCCCATTGGAAGCCTTTTGGACCACAAATATTTTTTGGTTAATAAACAACTAAATGAGGGTAAAGTTTCCTCACCCTTCCGATCTACATCCACTTTGTTTTGCTTGGTTTTACTCCTTTAAGACCAACTCAAAGATACTCCACATCACCTCACTGTGAAGTCTTGATTCTTCTGTCAAGAATAACATCTCCCTGTAGCTCGTCTAAATACTCTGGAGAAAAATCATCAACTGTCAGAACTTGAATAATTCCATATTCATCCATAATCATAGGAGGCTCATAATGCTTCAAATTTTCAACATTTATCACTGAATACATTTGTATGTAGGCTGGTAGATCTAAATGAAAGACATTAGTACCAATATTTTCTAAGATCTTGAATGAACCATATCGGATTAGTCTTAGATTTTTACCTTCACCTTTCATTCTATCTTTACTGATATGTAACTATAGTTGATCACTGACTTCAAAATGATGATCAACCTGATGTTTGTCATGCCTCACTTTATATTTGGCTTGGATTTTTGCTTGATGTACATATTGAATCTTCTAAATGAACCTTTTAGATTTATATGTATCACCCTGCTCATCTTCTTTACTTGCTTCTCCAAAACTAAATTCCATAGGTGATTTAGGCAATTACCCCAAACATACTTAAAAATGAGTTTTCTAAGTAGAAGAATGCATGGCATGATTATAGTCATGTTGTACATAAGGAAATTGCTCATCCCATAACCCAGGATGCTTGATACAGTATCCTTAAAGCATATGTACCACTGTTCTTTTTACCACCTATGTTTGTCCATTTGTTCCACGGATGAAAATTTGTGCTATTTTTTAGCTTAGTGTCCATGAGATCCCATAAATGAGACCAAAAAATTCCCAAAAAGTGAAAATATAGATCTAATATAATAGATTTAGGCATCCCAAAATGAGCCCAAACATTAGCAAAGAACATCTATGTTGTCTATTCAGCTGTGACCTATTTCTTGCATGGCATTAAGATACACATCTTACTGAATATATCCACGACAACATATAGATAATCATGACATGTTCTGGACATCAAAAATCCCCCTACAAAATCTGTGGAGATACTTCACGGGGTATCCACTCAACAAACCTCTGACATAACGCATTCATTCATGGGATATTAAAGAATACCTTTAATTTCACCTAATATTGATAAACACCTCCCAAAACAATTTTGTCGAAAATCCCTCCCAATACATCTGTCCAATAAAAACAACCCTATTTTTACTAGATATCCCTTATTTATGTCAAATATTTGTTTTTATAGCCCCCATACATTGCACACCCCCCCAATACCTACAGTATATTGACTCTGTTTTTCACAATTAAAAAACCCTCTTTATGAATGAACACGATAATATATGTGTTAATAAGGTGAAGCACCTGTTAGCACTTGGTAAATTTCCTAGAGGTTGAAACAGAAGAAATCTACAAAGGTAAATTTATCCAACCGCTTTTAAAGCTGGGATCTAGCCCTTCCAGCTTCAGAGAGGGATCTCTCTATAGGATTTAGCTTTTTTTTTAACTTTAGATATTAGGCTAGGTAAAGAAATAGGTAGGTTTTTGTTGTAAAAGTGTTGTTTGAATTGGTTGAGACAGTTTACACATCCATTGGGCTATGGGGTCTGTGCTTGCATAAAATATGAAATACAACCAGAAACGTAAAGAAAGACTTCCACAGAGCGAGATAATATACTCACAGGATCTTTTAATAGCTTAAATGATGGACAGAAGAAAAGATGAGAAAGATAAATTCAACTAAGAAGCAGTTAAGAATTCCTTAATTGAAAACACCAGAAGATAAACACTAAAACCTTTCCGAGTCAGAAATAGGGTATCTAAGATAAATCCTGCAACATTCGCTACTCTTAAAGATTAGTTTCACAAAACAATATGATCACAAAGCAAGATAAACATTCGACTTAGAGAATAACATCACCAGTGAATACACCCAAGAATCCTGTAAAAGTGCCTCCTTTTCATTAATGGTAGATCTCTTCAAAAATGTTACAGTCTGATGGCGCTAGGGTGTGAGAATCAACAACCCTCAATAATTTGAAAGGTGAAGTATTTATAATTCAAATTACAAACATTCCTGTCATAACTGATCAGGACGTGCTCATTCTATTTTTAGTCTAACTAATTTAACTAATCAAAACTGCTTGATGACTTGGTGCAACTGCACGCGGAATTTCTGGGGTAGGCCATTGGCAAGGTTCCTGCACAACCTCTTCTGACTGGACAGGTGACTGGATCTGTACAGCTCATCTGTTTAATCAAGCAAATCACAGAGTTCCTCCCATCTGAGATGACTGGGCACCATGACTTTGAGCAGTCTCCGATACACTTCGTCCATTTCCATATATTTGGTGAATGTGGGCTTAGTGAGGAATATGTATCGAATCTCATGTTGGATGCTGATGTCCAACTGAAGAGCGTCCAGAAATGCTTTGCCAATGATGCTCCCTTGTATGCCAACAAATTTGGAACTGTCCTTAGACACTTCAGCCAATCTCTTCTTGTAATCCGGTAGTGTCATTAGTTTATCATTAATGACTTTTAGACCAGGTAGACCTTTCTGTTGGAGAGCCTCAATCTTATTAAAAAAAAATTGTACCCCTTGGTCCATGATCTGAACCTTTTCTTCCAATTGAAGCATTAATCCTCTCTTGGTCAAAACTCTCTTGACCTCAAGGATAGTCTCTGTTTTGTCTTCTATCTTCATTTTCTAAGTCTATATTTGTACATTCAAACTCATTTTTACACATCAGAAAATCCTCGATTTGATCGTCGTTACCAAACACTTGCCAATACCTGATATTGTCAAGAACTGTCGGTCTGCATTTCACCTCAACAGTATATGGGCGAGTCGGGCGGAAAGGAATCTTACAGGTGGCTGCTGACGTAGCTAATCCGTCGGCCAGAATATTCTGTCCCCTCGGCATTACCTGCAAGTCGACTTCAGTAAAACATCTCAAAGCATCAAGAAAAACATTCCTATAAGCTCTAAGATGAGGGTGTTTAGCAGCGTACTCACCTTTGACTTACTTGATTATCAATTCAGAATCACCTCTTACCATTATCTGCTTAGCGCCAACTTTCTTCAAAAGCTTCAGGCCGAGCATCAAAGCTTCATACTCAGCAATATTGTTAGTACATTGAAAATTTCATTTGTAAGAGTGATTTTCTGAATACCTGTTTCTGTGATTATGCAGCCAGACTCTAGCTCTTGCTCCTTCTTTACTCACAACACCATCAAAATGCATGCTCCAGAAATTAGCAGGTAACTCTTCAGTTATCACATTCTTCATCTTTGCTACCTCAATGTTTTCTGGGTCTTCATCTTGACTAGGTGTGTCTTCCATCAGCTGAGTATCTTGCTCCTCCGTATCACCATCATTGTACAAGATGAATGAATCTAAATCGGAATGTGTAAAGTATATGGGATAATTGTGAGGTTTGTCTTGGCTACTGACCATGTACTTCATCAACGTTTCTCTGTATAACCTCCTCTAATGCCCAAACACTGGGATAGTGGCATAAGACATATCCAGCTGCAAGGTTCCTTTCAACTTAGCCCCCCAAGACCGGGATAGCAACATTTCATACTTTGGCAGGATATCTGCAACCACCACGTCCATTACCATACTCTTCGCAGGGATCTGAACCAAAGTGATGCATAGGTCTTTGATCAAACCAATACATTTAACTTTGTTAGAGTCAAATGAGTGTAAATCCTTGTATGGTCTGGTGACCTCCAGTCCCAGTTTTTCCATTACTGCTTTAGGCATTAGATTGTGGGATGCACCTGAATCCAGCATAGCGTTATGCAAGATTAAGTTGTGTATGTTTAAACTGATGTAAAAAGGAGCAACCTCCCCAGTATCATCTCGACCATCTACTTCCGGTCCGAAAAGGAGTTCGGGTCGATCATCAGTAAGGTTCACAATGTCTGAATCACTTGCTGATCCAATGGTTAAGGCCTTTGTGCTTATGTCAGGTTCAATGGCCAGTGCTTTAATTACCTGTGAACGATACCCGTCTCGGTTCATCAACTCTGTAAGTGGGATAGGAATTTTTATTTTTGCCAATTCCCCCTCAAGGCTAAAGGGTGTAGGAGCTCTGCTTTGGCTTGTTAGTTCTGGTTTGTCCACAGTATTCTTCGGCTCAGAAGTACTCGGTGGGTTAATAGGTGAAGCATCGGGTTGTGATGGCCTTTTTAGAATGGTAATGTTTTTCTTCACGGGAGCATCGACTTTATTCTTCTCAGGAATTTTCTCAGCGGTATCCTTATCAGGAATCTTCTCCGTAGATAACTCCGAGGTTTTCTTGGTTTCAACTACCTTTTTTGTTTCAGTGGTCTTTTTTGGAGGATTCCCTTCTATCTTCTTACTCCGCAGATTGTACTACCGGTGTACCTCCAGAATAGCGTTCTCAAAGGCCTGTTGTTCTACATCTTCGGCTTCTTCACTTACCTTTGTTTGATTGAGCAGAAAGAGTTCCTTCTCTTCTTGGGTAAGGAAAATGGCGTCGTTGTCATGAATGCCCGTGAGGTTAATGTGAGTGTCCTCCAATTCCTCAATAACTCCCTCCCTTTCATCAACATAGTTTTCCTGTAGAGGAGGTCTGATCTGCTGATATGGACCCCTCTGCCCTCTTTGATCCCTCGGGTCTCTCTGTCTGATTTGAGGAGGGTTCCTCCTAAAGTTAGGGTTCCGAACCTGAGGAGCAGGTGGGTTGTCTCTTTGAGGGTTTCTTTCTGACACAATCAGTCTTTCCATCATTAATTCCACTGCGCAGGTCAAAGAATCCAGTTTGGAATCTGAGGTCGACGTGGAAGGTTCCTCTTTAATCATGATTCTCCTTTCTGACCTCTGTCGTGCTCTTTTTACCAATAGATTTTCCTCCACACTAATAGCACTTTTCTGCATGTCTTCCAGGGTGGTGGAATTTCTTTCTCTTAACTGGTAAGACATGTCAGCATCAAATCCGTCGGGGAATTTAATTAATGCAAGGCCCTGTGGGGGTTTGATTTCAGTTGGGATTGCATTGTACAGGTTGTTAAAACGGGTGCAATAGTCTTGAACCGTCTCGCCTTGATTTCTTCTTATATTCTTGTATTCTGACAAGATATGGAGAGGGTTTTTCTTTACCTCCCATCTGTCGAGAAAACTTCTTTGGAACACGACAAGGACAGAGACTGAGGCGGCAGGTAAAGATTTGAACCATTTTTTGACGTCACCTGTCAAACTTTGGGTGAACAACCTCATTTGAACGTCAGCCTCATCAACTTCTTGCAAATCAAAATAATCGTTCATTTTGTCAACATGTTGTTGGGCGTTCAAAGGTCCTGTTGCATCGTACTGTGGAAGTCTTGTTTGATAGTCTCGGGGCATGGCATGTAACGGCGCAACCAACACCAAAGGAGCATATCGCGCTGCCATGATGAATGGAGGAGGTGGAACGACAACTTGGATGGTTGGCGAGGTAGCGACTGAAGACGAGGACAAGGAGGGACTGGATAATACCGAGGGATTGATTTGTGGTTTAGTCGTGGGGGAAAAAACTTCGGGGGTTCGGGGTTGCAACACAGTTGGGTCAAAGACGAGTCCAATCATAAAACTGTCAGACCGTGTTCTAACCAGGCTTCGCTGTGGAAAGGTATCAAGATCAAGGTTTTGAGAGATAACTGGTTTTCCTGAAAAGGAAGGAGTGGCAGCCGAGGTCTTTCGCCTGAGAAAATGTTCGGGGTTATCTATCACTATCGCGGGTTCTGGGTTTGGATGAGAGCGAGTGTGAACTTTCTTGGGAGCCAGAACTCTTTTTGGTTTTTATATATGTATATTTTTTTTTAATTTTGTGAATCCGAAAATATATGTACAATGTTTGATCAACCTCTGAACATTACTTTCTTTTCAAATTTAAACGTTCTTTTTAGGGGAAAGAAAACGTGAAATTAACAATTTTTAGTTGGTCCCCAGTGGAGTCACCATTATGTTAGCACTCAGTAAATTTCTTAGAGGTTGAAACAGAAGAAATCTACAAATGTAACTTTATCCAACTGCTTTTAAAGCTGGAATCTAGCCCTTCTAGCTTCAAAGAGGGATCTCTCTATAGGATTTAGCTTTGTTTTTAACTTTAGATATTAGGCTATGTAAAGAAATAGGTAGGTTTTTGTTGTAAAAGTGTTGTTTGAATTGGTTGAAACAGTTTACACATCCATTGGGCTATGGGGTCTGCGCTTGCATAAAATATGAAATACAACCAGAAACGTAAAGAAAGACTTCCACAGGGCGAGATAATATACTCACAGGATCTTTTAATAGCTTAAATGATGGACAGAAGAAAAGATGAGAAAGATAAATTCAACTAAGAAGCAGTTAAGAATTCCTTAATTGAAAACACCAGAAGATAAACACTAAAACCTTTCCGAGTCAGAAATAGGGTATCTAAGATAAATCCTGCAACATTCGCTACTCTTTTAAAGATTAGTTTCAGAAAACAATATGATCACAAAGAAAGATAAACATTTTACTTAGAGAATAACATCACCAGTGAATACATGCAAGAATCCTGTAAAAGTGCCTCCTTTTCATTAATGTTAGATCTCTTAAAAAATGTTACAGTCTGATAGCGCTAGGGTGTGAGAATCAACAACCCTCAATACTTCGAAAAGTGAAGTATTTATAATTCAAATTACAAATGTTCCTGTCATAACTGATCAGGACATGCTCATTCTATTTTTAGTCTAACTAATTTAACTAATCAAAACTGCTTGGTGACTTAGTGCAACTACACGCGGAATTTCTGGGGTAGGCCGTTGGTGAGGTTCCTGCGCAACCTCTTCTGACTAGACAGGTGACTGGATCTAGACAACTCATCTGCTAATCGAGTAGATCGCAGATTTCCTCCCATCTGAGATGACTAGGCACCATGACTTTGAGTAGTCTCTGATACACTTCGTCCATTTCCGTATATTTGGCGAATGTGGGCTTAGTGAGGAATATGTATCGAATCTTGTGTTGGATGCTGATGTCCAACTGAAGAGCGTCCAGGAATGCTTTTCCAGTGATGCTCCCTTGTATGCCAGAAAACTTAGAACTGTCCTTAGACACTTCAAACAGTCTCTTTTTGTAATCCAGAAGTGTCATCAGTTTATCATTAATGACTTTCAGACTAGGTAGACCTTTCTTTTGGAGAGCCTCAATCTTATTAAAAAACTTTTGTACCCCTTGGTCCATGATCTGAACCTTTTCTTCCAATTGAAGCATCAATCCTCTCTTGGTCAAAACTCTCTTGACCTCAAGGATGGTCTCTGTTCTGTCTTCTATCTTCAGCTCTTCTAGCTCTTCTCTGGTCTTGGAATTGAGGAATCTGATTATATCATTTGTCTGAGTTGGTCTATCTCCCAATTCCACTCTGATCTTCTCAATAGCTTGTTTACTCCTCTGGACCAACTCGTTCTGTTCAAACATGATTTGGATCATGGGCCAGATTTCATTCATGGATTTTGTGATATCTGTCCATACATTCTCTTTGACCTCAATCAAAGTCTTCCCTGCCATTGTTTGCTTTTGGAGCTGCTGTAGCTCCTTCCTGAGCTGCTCAGTTACTTGCTTTCTTTGGAGAGACTGGTTTGGAAAGAAGTCTTGAGTTCCTGGAGGTTCTCAACTTCCTTTTTAAGCCTACTTATCTCCGTCTCTTGCAGGTTCATCTTCTCCATGGATTTGGCGAGGTCTGTTGTTCCCTCTTGTGGTGTCACTAGTGTTGCAGATGGAATTGTTATTATTGCTGCTGTGCTCAATCCTGCAATTGGGATAACACTCAATGGAATGCCCTCCATTGGCTTCAGCTGCTCTTTCTCTTTCAATAATCTCTCCATCTCAGCTTCCATTTCTTTGAGCTGAGCATTCTACTCCATGAGCAGCTTAAGCATTTCATCCTTCTCGCCTTCTTTTTCTTCTATCTCCTTCACCTATGAGTCTTCTGTAGGAGGAAGCTTCAGCTGTTTCCTCAAGGAGGCAATATTTGCATTCTTCTTCTTTATCATCTCTTCTACATCTTTGACGTTCGAGGGATCATAGACAATCTTGAGGACCAACTCCTCCAAAGTTTTAATTCTGTTATCTTTTGCGAAGGATGAAATCTTCTCCAGCTTGAGTTGTGTCTGTGCATTATTGAGTGACACCTGCAATTTGGCCGCAGATGCAGAAGCGTGCACCAATGTGTGGAATATCATCTCCCCTGTCTGCTTGTGCAGATCCATCTGATCTGCTGGGTGCACGTCCTTCGTCTGGAACTCGAAGGTGGCTCTCTTGTAGTCTGTGATTACCTTGGGATCTAGTACCTGTGCCTGTAGGAAGGCCATGTGCATCCTACCTCTTTCAGTGTCGAATGTAGATAGCATCCAATGCTGTGCGGTGGACGACTGTTTTCGAAACTGGGCATAAGTACTGCTGGTGAGGGTCTGGTTCCTTTTCTTGATCAGCTCGTACTTCTCGAAAATGCCCAACTTGGGCGCAGTCTTTCCTTGCTGAGTGTCTAATGGGGAATCTGTAGACTTCTTCGGCACAACTGGAGTGATTTCTTTATACAAGCTCGACCTGAAGGCTGGAATGGAAGATTTAGTCACTGTGGTAGGAGGGGCCTCTTTCTCACCAGTGGGGCTGGGAACTGTGGCTGTCTTGGGCCTCTTAGTATGTAACTGGAAATCTTCAGATGACACCTCTGTGACAGGTGGAGACGAATCTTGTCGAGGCCTCTTTTCTTTAGGGACCTGTGGTGTAGTAGTTGGTGGTACAGTGGCTGGGGGAACCTGCTGTTCCGCTTCGATCAATGTGTCAGGCACCCACACTGTCTAATTGGAAAATTTTTCTATCTCGGTCTTGGACTCATGAACATACGGGATGTTTTTATTTTTCACCCGCATTTCTGAAATGATCCCGCATGGATCATAGTGCCATGGGAAACTCATAAAGAATTTCATTTCTTTTAACATTTTGTTAGCTTCTTCCTCGGCGCCTCGACTATTGCAGATGAAAGAGACAATCTGCCCCTTGATTCTCAATTCCTTCTTCTTCTTCAGGGAAACAAAATGAATGTCATCTGAATTCATGATCTGCCTTATATACTCTAATGCAAAGATTCTTACCGGCACATACTTTGGTAGTTTGTAGGGTGCCAATTCACACCCGAAAACTCGGATATCGGTATGGTTTTGATACAGGTACCAGTCCCCTGTCTTTGCGTTGTCCGAGAGATGTAGAATTCTCTGGACCTCGTCATTTATTTGTGGCTCGAGCCTGCCACTCAACATGCTTACCACAGGGTGGTAAAAAAGATCAATAAATGCCTTGAAGCTATACTCTGTGGAATTGTGCTTCAACAAAGATGTCCATGCTGTGACTGGCTGAGGCCTTCCATCTGCGTCCATTTTCTGCATAGAGAAACTGAATTTATCTGCTTGGAAGTAGACAAACATGTAGGCCAATATGGATGAGTATCTGAACATGCCTTCTGTGCCAAAATTCATGAACTGTTCGTGAATATTGTCGGCCAAGAAGGTGTTGTAATCAAATTGTGTTGTGGGCTTTTCATCATTAGAGAAAATGGATAGAAAACCCAGAATGGGCTCATCTACCCACTGGTCGGAATAGTAACCTAGCAGGGCACAAAGGGAGGAAATGATTTGGTTTCCCTTGGTGGAGAACATGGATGACGGGTAAGGGGTATTGGTGGAAGGGAATTGAGCGGAAGTAGGAAGGAAAAGCTCGAATATCTGAGCTCTCTGGGGAAAAGTCATCTTCTGATATAGCTCGGTGAGGATTTCTAGGTTGAAAGGGGACGCAAATTCGACACGGGGAATTTGCATCATCTGGTCTATGTCTTCGGGAGTGATGAGGAACAGGGTGTCTCCGGATGAGGAGATGATGGCTCTCTGTTCGGGGATGTAGTGAGCTTGGCATTTAAGTGCGAATTCGGGAAAATGATGGATTTGGGGAAAAAGGTACAGGGGTAGATTGGACTCCCAGAGTCCAATCTCATCGCTCTGGTCCAGGAAAACCTCTCGAAGCCATGACTGGAGGTCTGAAAAGTCGAAATCACACTTGGTATCAGTGATCAATCTGTCTTTGTCGACCAATGGGATTTTGTCCAGGTCGACAGGAGGTGGGAGAAAAGGATTCTCCTCTCCTTCTTCTTGTCTTGGCTTTGGCGCCATCTCTACAATAGTACCTGCAAATAACATGGAGTTAGTGGGGTCGACTGACTGTGGATGAAGGTGACGGGAATGCAATGGAGGATTAAGAGGTAATCTGGTGCGATGGAAATGCAATGGAGGATTAAGAGGTAATCTGGTGCGATGGATGAATAATGAATGAAGGGGGAATAACGGTAGTTTTATTTAAAACTTGGGTCGGTCGGGCGCGGGAGACAGGTCATCAGGATAACGGGTGTGTTATCCAGTAATAAATGGACAACGGGCCACTTGGGGGTGAGATGGCAGGTGACGGTGGCCAAAACATACAGACGGGTGACGTGGCTGCCAGGGATTGGAGTTAAAAGTCGCAATAAGGGGCTGATCATGAGTGAAAAGGTAAGGGACTGACAACAATTATGGGATGGGACACAACTCGGGAGCAAGTGGAACAAGTGGGAGATGACATCCATGAGTGACGGGGGCTGTCAGATAGCAGATGGGGATGGGACTTCAAGACCAATAGGCTGACGCCACGTATGACCAGGGGCCTGCCAGAGGAGAATAACAATTTCGGACCCCCCCCCCCTTTGGTTAAAAGTAGAACATCAGGGGGGGTCCGAAAACCAGTTTAAACCGTTGATCTGCGTGCTTGTTTCCTGGTCGCAGATCTTAGCGCGCCTTTTATTTCTCATTCTAGACCCCCCCCTCCATTAAAGGCAGAACGAATGGGGGGGTCCGGAATCAAATCTGAGCCTTTGATTTCAACGCTCGTCTCTTGGCCGTCCAGATGTGCGCAATTCTTAGTACTGATTACGAACCCCCCCCGGTTAAAGGAAGAATGGTCGGGGGGGGTCCGGAATGCTTTGTGCACCGTAGATCTGGGCGCCATGATCTGGAACATTGAAAAGTGCATGGAGCATAAATCAGGAGCGGAGAAATATGTGCTGGGAAAACTTAGGATAATTGCTTCTTACGGGTTTTTTCCCAAACTTTTCACATAGACACCACCAAAGGACTTCGACCCAACTATTCTTAGGCATTTGAGACATGGTGTAACGGTTTCATCAAGCTGGTTTCATTGGAGTGAGAAAAATGAAGCAACTAACCTACATGCTAACCTATCTTCCTAGGACAATTAACCCAGATTAAACTGTTGGGTTAAGAAATTACTCTACCTAAGGGCTATCTGACCAGGATTAGATAGTCTGGTCAGATTTATTCACTAATATAACCTAAGGGCTATATGACTAGGATTAGACAGTCTGGTCAGATTTATTCACTAATCTAACCTAAAGGCTATCTGACCATGATTAGATAGTCTGGTCATATTTATTCACTAACCTATCAACATTAAATTTAAAAAGAACTTGGCCATGCTTGAAAGGTATGGCCAAGTTACTATTATTGCATGGGCTTTCATTTCAATTCTTTTATGCCCTCTTTTCTTTTTCTTCTTTTTCCTTTATCTTTATTTTTCTTTTTCTTTTTTCAAATTACAAATTATTTGCAGAATGAAAAATCATTTGTCAACAAAAACACTAGAGCCAGATAATATCCCAGTCACCAGTTGATTCCCATAATTTATGGGGTGATAACAGCACCCATGAGATACTTTCCCATGGTTGAGAAGGTACGAGAAGCGACCTATATAATCCCAAATTTATGTTCCTAGGATTTCTTGTGGCACACATAACACACCCTTTTATATAGTTGGAAACTGAATCATTCATTCGAGGCCAATAACAATATCTCTGCAACTGTGTGACTGTCTTACCAACCCCAAAATGACAAGAAATGAGTGAAGTATGAGCTTCTCTAATTACATTTACTCTTTCATCTCTGGGTATACAAATTTTTCCAAGATGACATAAAAAATTTCCATGCATATAATAATCTGACTATTGATTTCCACGAGTTAATGCATCATATACATCTTTAAAATAATCATCCTTAGCATATTATTCAACATAACTTTCATGAGATAAAGGATTATACCTTAGTACTACAAATGCACTGCTTATTGGTCTTGAAAACATATATGCAACCTTGTTATGAATATGTTGAGGAGTCCTAAATCCCTTTAATTCAACAGTAGGAACCAAATCTGTCACTGAGGCCCAATTAGACTTTGCAACGTTTAATGGTGAAATGGTTCTTCAGATCTTGCAATCCGGCCAATTAATCGATGGGATTTACGTAGTGATTGACAGGATGTTTTCTTGTGAAAACTCCTTCGGTTCAAGCGTTCTCTTTTTGTATTTTCTCTTATAGGTGGGACCGATACAAGGTGAAATATAGTATAAACCAGCTAGGTAACGAAGGGAAAATAACTTAACTACTGAAGAAGGATGAGTTCGGAATAACCCTTCTGCTCAAGCATGCAGACAATGATTCTTACACCTACAACAAGCCTAGTACTAATACATTAACCTGTTGGTGTTCCAATTATTGACTGAGATATGATTATCAGGGGAAAACATACATGCAATAAACTATGGCAAGAAAAATAGTTTCCTTAACTCTAATCATCAATCACATATTAACACAACGATTTACTTTTCATCATTAAAGATAAGAACTATAAAAATATTGAATCAGATAACTTATCAACAGATTTAGAGGCTCTTACTCATTACAACATCCATTCATGAGATAAAATAAGAAATAATTCTTCTTCAGATCCAATCACACACGCTTTTGATGAAAAACACAACTTTGTCTCAGCTCCTAAACATGACTTCTCAATTAAGGTAGCTCCAAAATATTTCTTTACAAATCCAAAAATGAGGGTCTTTGCAACAACCATCGACCCCTTGCTAAGATCCTCGTATTTATAACATATTATTAACTAAAAATAACTATCAAAAGTGCAAGCTAAGTAAAAAAAAACATCGCCACATGGCGCTTTCATCACTCAATCTTCTAAGAGTCATCAAATGATTTCACTTGAGTGGATGAATCTTCTCGTATTCCGACCATTGGATGAAGAGATCCTCGCATGTTTTGGCATACAAAAATATGTGTTGGTCCATTGGGGCCGAAAGGATTTCCTTTATCTCTATTGCCTAGGCCCGATACTTGACTACTCTGGCACTTAACTGCTGCAACACGGTCCGAGCCTTGATCGGGTGTTCCATGAACTGCTGCACTTGAACTAGCGCCATGTTCACCACCTTTACTATCTCCACATCCCACAATGAGTCTTGTTCGACATGTAATTTGACTATGTCATGTAAGTCGACAAAGTCATCAGGTGTGCCGCATTCTAGGAGGCCGATGTCTCTCATCTCTCGGTTGATATTGGTCCAACTCTTTTCGCACTCGACCCATTACTCTTGGATTTCCCAATGAGGTTCTTGGGCCATTTTCACCCAGTATTCTGTTGATTTATTTATGCGATCAAGGATGCTATCCCTTAGTACCTGAATGTCATGCTCTTCAGCATATCAACCCTACTGAAAGACATTGATGTAATCGATCCTCTCCACTACTTGGTGTGCTTTTTCATACCATCTTTCCATATCTTTGCACGTCGCCTGCGCCATGAGGGTGTCTTCCTGTGGTGAAAAGGTGCCGCTCATTTGTGAATTTATTATAGGCGTCTTGGAATTCACTTCTCAAGAATACCATGGCCTGTGTGGAGTCTTGATAATATTTCTCCAAATGGCATAGATGTTCCATTTCCTCTAGTGTAGCGACCAAATCCTCTTCATCCCTTTTCACTCTATATAGGGTGGCATCTTTGATTACCATCCCTACGTTGATAAGCTCGAACATCTTGTCATGCTCCGTGTTAATCATTTTTTCCTCTGTGGTGATGAGGATGGAGCGATCCAGAGTAAGCCCCCTCTTCTTGCTGGTTCTCTTCACGATGGCTTTCCTCTTCTGGTCATAGGAGATGGATTGTATGTCAGCAACCTAATCCATAGGTTCAGGGATTGCTGATCTCCCTAGGTAAGCATATTTCCCAGGCTCCCGATGGTGTATATCTGTTCAAGACTGGGTTCTTGAACTTCTTTCATATGTTTCAAAGGTCTGACCTCTGGCTTTTGTGCATCGAGAGGTAAAGTAATGGCTGAAATTGAAGCATCAGGGGAAGGCTCGGTACTTACTTGATAATCGACTATTTGAGCATCGGGAGATAGGGAAGAGGCATTCTCGGGCTCCTCTTCTTTTGTGATTTTCACCGGAGTAACCAAGGACACCTCCAAACTCTCCTCATCATCATAAATTGTTATTAAGTCATGGAGGGAGTTTGGTGCACTTGATTTCCCGTATGTCCTTGTTATCTTTGGCTGAGCCGAAACATTCCCTAGTGATCCGGCCTGTGGAATTTTAACTTCAGGGTCATCTAACCCGGTGATTTCATCAATTTGTATTAGCTCCAAGCCACTTGGACCTTCCTGGCTCTCAACTGGGTTGTCGACAGTGACCCTTGCCATTTCTACGATGTCTGGGTCATTCTGCAGCTGATCGATTACTCGCTACGCTTGTTCTATTAGGATCATTCCCCTTGCCTTTGCCTCTGGTGTCATAGTCAGTCCCCTGTTCTGCGCCTCTGTGTCCTTTGTCTCCCTGAATTATTCCCTAGATCTAAGAGCTTCTTGAGTCCACTATTCTATTGTCATCACCTATTCATCCAGGCTCATGGGCCTGAACCTGGTCATTTTTGGGCCGTTCATCCTTTGTACCACCTCGTCCTAGTCCTGGGAATTTTCTATGAAGACTTCATCTTCGAATGTTTTGTGGGCGTATGACCAGCAGAACAACACTTGTGAAGCATGTTGCAAGACCAGGCCCTGTGGATCGTGCTTGTGGAATTGGCCCGTCAGGAATCTGAACTCTAGTTGGCTCAACCCTTCTTGTTTGGCTTGAGCGGTATCCTTTACCAAGTAGAAACCTACATGGACACCATAGGGTATGAACGTTTGTTTCTTTCCCTTGACCAGGGTGACATTGTAGCCTTGCAAGATGGTTTGATATCATACTTATCCTATGAAAAGCCAGCCTGGGACATGAGATGGTACAAGATGTGGTGCTCCGGTGGCCCCGAACACCCTGATGTAGGTGGCCCACTCATCCAAATACTAATGGCTTACCTTGGATATCATCTTTTTGGATTCCGTTGATAGCCTTCAAAAGAATAAAATAAATTCAGGTGATGAATTCATCGCAATGAGAGAGTAGGACTTCTTATACCTGTTTTCCCATAGCACGTTGAAGTAGACATGGACGGGGAGTTCTACAACATGCCAACTCAGATTCATGTCGACAAAGACGTTTCTACCGCATATGACATCAAGCAAGTATGAATCCATGTAAAACGTTGGTGCTTCCCCTTCCTTAGGCACCTGGGCCTGCTGCACAAAAATTCTTAGTTGCTTGGAGATTATTGCTCCCCAATTGAATATGCACCCAACGATCGCAACTGTGTCTGCCAAAGGCATCCATGCCTCTGAAAACATGGAGAAATATTTCTCTCCATATAATCGGCATATGAGAGCCATCAAATAGATGTAAGGCTCCCTTAAGTTAGTTGTCTCATACCAGCCAGTGCTCCAGTTGGTAAACTTCTTGTCCTCCCTCCACCATGAGGCCATCAATCGGCTAGTGTCGTGGTGTTAGTAGAAATTCATGACAAAATCTGTGTTTAGATGCTCCTCGGGGTATCTGAGTTTGTAGTATTTCTAAACTTCTACCGGAAGGAACACTCTAACACACCCACCATTGTGATTGTTGATTAAACATTTCTATGTGTCTGTGTGGTCGGTGAGCAACTTCAGGAATTCTATGTAGGGAAAAATGGGGGTTCTTCTTGCCACCGTATGTAGGTATGACCATCGGGTGTTTAGGAATACTTGGTCGTCGAGTACCCTTACGTCTGGATCACTGTGTGGGACATATTCTGGGTACTCCTCTCGACTGATCTTGTTAAAGAGATCCCCCTAATGTGGGAGAGACATATTTGACCATGTGCTTGCCTCTGTATCTTCAAAGTCCGGAGGCTGGATGAAAACATTCTTCATTGCTCTCTTAATGATAGGTTCCAACCTCAGAGTGTATTCCAATTTTTTTACGACCCATGGAGAAGAGCCTTCGCCTACCTCTGGTTCTTTCAGCTTCGGTGCCCTCGGTGATCGTCTGGTGGTTGGATTTCTTGGCAGCATTGTTCCTGCAACTAAAATAAAATTTCAGAGACTTGTAAAACAAAAACTGAACAAAAACATATGAATTACAACCATCAAAATTACAGACTCAGATACATACCTCTGAAGCTTGTTAAAACCTGGTTATTTTGACAATCACGGGATCGATACAACCTTCAAGTCACTTGTCTTGCTCCTTCGGATGCTCTGGAATTATCTTATGCACAGAATGATTTTGTTTACAATGGCTCAAGATAATTTAAATAGGGAAGATCTTACTGTGTCGCATAAGCCATTCAATTCGGGTTATGAGTGAAATTGTAACAAATTTACCTCCGAATCTCTAGAACTTAAATTCATTATGGGTTGATGACAGAGGCGTGGGTGGTGATGTGGTCTATTGGTAATTTTAAACGGTTGTTTTGATTGGTGCACAAGGTAACAACTAATGCAGGATTTGGTATTAATTATCTCCTTAAATGCTCAAAATACAATCGTATCAAATGCTAAAACATCCCATCACGTCACTCTCTCAGTGGGTGGATCGGGGATTAGGGATGTGCTATGAACATTTTCGTTGATTTCCTCCTATAAAATTCTCCGATTCCGAATGATCTGACCATACAATGCTGACATGGAAAAGCTGACTCGGAGGTGTGACTCAGACCTAGGAAATAAAAAATGACTCGGGGTAAAACTAGACCGTATGACTCTCCAATCTGGTAAAGACACATGGCGTTGAAGACTGGTGACTTAATTCATGTGTATTAATCGGAGTCGGGACTTTCCTTAAGTTATTTGTTCTAAAACAAACCTTAGCTTCCTGATGTCGAAAAAGTATCCAAGGTCGATGATTGACGATAAACCTATCAAATTTCTTTCAGATCAAATCCCTTGAAAAAGTCCCAATGCCGAAAACGCATCGGAGATCAGCGATCAAGGATAAATTTTATCGTGGTAAAAATTCTGGCGATGATCCTTCTAGGTTTTCCACAGTACCGATGAAGCGCATCGGGGCATCGACCATTGAAAATATATTTTCTCTCCTCATTAACATCCATCCCCCTCGTCTTTTACCGATGCCGAAGGGGAATCGCATATCAGCAATATTCTTATGCAAGACTTGACGCAAACGAAAAATTCCTTTTGCCTATGCCGATGGAGATCGACGCTCGACAACTGAGAATTTCCAACTGGTTCTTTTCATTCTTTGAATTCCTTTCGACGTTGATCCTGATCGCATTCGGTGAAGTGTTTAACTGTCAATTCTTTATTCAGGTGTTTAAGGTCTTTTTAGTCATAAAGTTTCATAATTTCAAGAAAACCTGAATAGGTGATGAGAATCATTGAAATAAGCAAAGACAAAATATTTTTTCAGAAAAGGAAATTGAATCAGAAAGTGCAGAAGATCAAGTGGTACCTGTTAGCACATAATCATGTATGGGGTATTTTCCTAAAAGAAGTGTCCCCTTGGGCGAAGAAAGAGATTCAGAAAAACCATTTTTCCCAAAGTTTAGAGGGTGGGCACGTCATTTTAGCGAGTAGGTAGTTTTGGACGGCCAAGATCTGCCCGCCTAGATCTACAACTGAGGTTTCATTCCGGAGCCCCCTTGCCATTCTGCCTTTAATGGAGGGGGTGGGGGTCTAGAATTGGACACGCTTCTCTCAAATGATCAAGATTAGGGTGCCTAAATCAATGACGCTCAAGCGATTCCGGACCCCCCTTGCCATTCTGCCTCTAATAAAAGGGGGGGGGGTCCGGAATGGTGTGGTATTGACGTGGGGCCCCCCTCCTGTCGTGTCACTTTCTGTACCATTTCCTCCCCTGCCATATGTTCTCAACTTAACCACGTGACATGGCCCATTTCCTTTGGCTCCTCCTCGTCCTCCGACATCTGTCCCACTCCCTTCCACGTCAGCCCCCCATAAATTATGTGTCCCCTGTTACCATTATATCCCGTCACCTTCGCTCTTTCCTTGTATCCTTCTTCTTGCCATGTGTCTCACCCTTGTTGTTTCCGTGATCACTCCCTTTCCCCTTTCCACACCAAGAATGCCAAATCTTACTCACCTACCCTTCATTCGTATATATTCATGTGCCCCAGTCTTCGCACCGGCCTCTATGGCTTATCCATTAGACCGTTCAGATGATCCAAGTGGCACCATGAGAAGACCTCCATGTCCCAAAGGGTAGAGTTGACTAGGACTGTTCCTAATCCTAAGAAAGTAGTTATTGAAGTTGTTCGAGTTGGTTAGACATCATCTCCGCCATAAATGGAAAATACGACAAAGGGTTAAAAGCATGTCGATTCATTTGCAGGACAGTTAGGAGTCTGGTTGCGTCTGTCATAAGTGCATGATCATTCAGAGTCTGCATGCGCAAACTACCACTAGACATGCAGATGCAATGTTTTTAATGCAGTGTCTCATTTTCGCTGTTGTTGTTTTGTTTTGAGTATATATAGGCAATTTCACCATTTTTGTAATCGATCGATGGTTGAGCTGGGCTCTCGATTGTAAAGTTTTAACGAAGCACTGGTTGCTCTGGTTATGTATTGGCACTTGAGACTTCTTGCCTTATGAATGTCAGCCTCTTTCCATCCCTTTGTTTACACTGTGTTAGAACAACTCGGAATTGGAGGATCCAGTCGAGTTGCATTGTTATAGGATGATGTATGTTGGATCAGTGTAATATTTGCATTGTATCTAATCAATTCTTGTATTTTCTCAACGCTAAATGATTTGGAATTGGAAGATCCAGCCGAGTCACCCTTCAGTTCCCCGAATCGTTGAACCAAGAGGATCTTGTATTCTTAGTTTTTCTTCCTCAAGCTACTGAAAGGCCTGATGCCCAAAGCAGTCTTGCTCACTCATCTCACCAAGTCTTCCATCTGCTCATTTTACAATCAACTCACTGATAGAAGTTAGATCAAGACCTCTTTTGTATTTTTACATACCAGGCCTGGTTCCACGAGTTAGAGTGATATCTTCCTGGGTCTATACCCATTCGATCACTCCATTAAATTTATTAGTGACATAAACTGATGGGCGTTGGGCTCTGCTCCTGTTGCAATCCATGAGTGACTTCTAACGCTAACATTTCTAGCGCCGTTGCCAGGGACGAAGTTGAATACTTTCCCCGGGATTGAATGACAACGATTAACTGCTTCTGAAGGTGCATCAGATATCAGAACTATTGATATTGCTAATGTGCACCTAGCGACTCCACTGACATGACTCCATTAATGCGAACCCATTAGCGACTCCATTGTTTCAGTCGTGGATTCTAGAGGCAGAAACACAAGGAATACTCCTCAGCTACCCTTAGTGCCACCTGAAGCTGACCCAAAGAAGATTATCAGAAAGGGAAATTCCTCTGAAGGCGGTACTTCTACTGCTAAACCAATTATTTCTGATGATTTTCATGATTTTATAGAAACTCCAACCCCTTCATTTCATCCTGTTTTATTACCTTCTGTTGGAGTTTCCCGTAGTTTGAATTTCGGGAGTGCTCCTGCTGGATTTTCTCCTCCTGGTCTCGAATTCGTAGGAGAAACTCTTGTCACTCCCCTCTCCCCCATGGTGGTACCCTGGTTCAGACCCAACACCTCTGAATATTCTCCTACCCTGGGTTTTACCACCCCTCCGCCTGTTACTACTGTTGTTGAAGGAAGGGAAATTTCTGTTCCTTTTAGCCCACAAGCCTGTTCTCCAGATTTGTTGCAGTTCTCCTCCCATTCTATAAGCTCAGCTCCTATCTTTCTGCTTCAAACCTCATCTCCTCCTAGTTCTCCTACACCCATTGTTCTTATGGCTGGTGCTAATCCCCCTCTAAACATAATGGATGCCATAGTAGCTGGCAGATATGCCCCCTTAATCCTACCTCAACCTATGAATCCTCTCCCTACTGGAGATTACATGAAATATATGCCCAAGTTCACCGGGGAAGATGACATAACTGTGGAAGAGCACCTAGATGATTTCTACAGTTACGGAGACAACATGAACATTGAAAATAAAGATGTTTGGATGAGAGTCTTCGTCCAGAGCCTGGATGGTGAGGTGAGGAAATGGTTTAGGAGATTGGCCCCCGGATCTATTGTTGGGATTGAAGCTCTAGATAGTGCTTTCCTAAGGAAATGAGGAGATAAAAAGGATTTCATGTATTACATGACAGAGTTCGGGTCCTTGAAGAAAATGGGAGAAGATTCTGTCTCTGACTTCTCCAAAAGATTCAATAAGATGTATAACAAGATCCCTGCTGAGATAAAACCCACAGAAGCATCTGCTAAAATTTCTTATGCTAGTGCACTCGACCCTGACTTCTGCCTTTTATTGAGAGAGAGAAGAGCTACCTCCTTAGCTCAAATGCAATATGCATCCATAGAGGTGGAATCTAATGTATTGGTAGTTGACAGACTAAGAAATAAGACTGATGCAGACAGGAGAAAGGGAAGATCTGAAGCCTCAACTTCTGGCCCATCTGTGCCTCACCCTCAAGTGGATGAATTGACCAAGATAGTGAAGTCTCTATCTGCAGAGATGGAGAAAATGAAGGTGGAGGGGAAGCAAACATACATAAATACTCAAAATGCTGAAAACAAAGGAAGCTTCAGGAGGCCAAACAATATTGCTCCCCAGACTGTGCAAAGAGACTAGATAGGAAGAGATAGAGAAGACCATAATATTTAGGCCCCTCTTCAAAATAATTTTGTGGCTGATGAGGAAGAAGGGGAAACAGATGGGCTTGATCCTGAAATCCACTTATTTGGAGATACTTCTCCTTTTCCTCATCTCACTCAATCAGCATACGAGGAATCTCTCATGGACAATCAACTAAATGAGCTTAGCAAGGGAGACAAGGATAGCAGCAGCCAAAGAAGGTATAACCTGAGGTCTAGGAAAAAGATAGGAGCACCTGATGTTCCTGAACAATTCACTAGAACAGAGAAGCCTACTAATGAAGTAGTAGAAAGCAACAAAGGTAAGATGGCCCAACCTCTCTCTCCAATGGTCCAAATTCATGTTCCTAAAGTAAGGGAAATCCCAAAGCTTACATCTTCTTTTAACTTTGAGGATGAAATTCAAAAAATTAGAATCCCTGTGCCCCTCTCCGAACTGATCAAACATGAAGTGTTCAAAAAACACCTCTTCGAGCTATTACAATCTGAAGCATCATGCCTTCCCACAGACTCAATCAATTTGCAAGATGAAAAGCTTGCAGTCATCCTAGGTCCTATGGTAGAAGACAAGAATGATTCATCTGCTCCCTTCTACACATCCTTGAACATACATGACAAGGTACTGCACAACTATTTGATGAATTCAGGGGCTTCCCACAACCTCATGCCCAAAACTGTCATGGAAGAATTAGGACTAGAAGTCACCGGAGCCTATCATGATCTCTATTCTTTTGACTCTAGGAAAGTTCAATGTCTAGGAGTCATCAAAGACCTGGTTGTGACCTTGTTTCAGTTGCCTATGAAAAGTGTGGTCATGGACATTGTGGTGGTTGATGTCCCCCCCAAGTTTGGTATGTTGTTATCAAGATCTTGGATAAAACGCTTTGGAGGAACCTTGCAGATGGACCTAACCTATGATACTATTCTAGTGTTTGGAGGAGAACATAGGAGACTATACAGAGAAGCCCAGCTAGCCTACATAATTAGTGATGAAGCCAATCCTACCAACCATCCTATCTTTTCCCTTGACACTGATTTAGGTCCCAGTTTACTACAACTCACTAATGCTCCTGAGCCTCTTCTAAAGCTCAGAAAGAAACCCACCACTTCTCATGAATTTTCTCCCCCCATGGAGCCTCTTCCAGGAAAGGCGCTGGTGCCGGAGTATTTTTTCTGTCACCTGCTTAGGGAACCATATCTCTATCATACAAGCTAGAGTTTGAAACAACCAACAATGTGGTACAATATGAAGCTCTTGTTCTAGGTTTAAGAGCTGCAAAGGAAATGGGAATTTAGGAGGCAACAATGTTCAGAGATGCATAATTGATAGTCCAATAGATCAGAAACGCTTATTAGGCCAAACATCCTTGAATTAGGAGTTACAGAAATGAGGTATGGGACCTAATCAACAGTTTCTTCTCAACATTTAGAATTTCTTTCATTCCAAGAGAGAAGAACACAATGGCAGATTCTTTGGCTACATCATGAAGCAATTTCAAAGTGCCCTTGCCACCCAAATTTAGATTTGATGTAGAAGTAAAATACAGGCCCTCCATACCTGACAATGTCAAACATTGGAAGGTGTTCGAGGACGATCTTGAGATCAAAATATTCTTGGAGACTGTTGAAGAATTTTCAGCGATGCATATTGATCAAGACTCTGTTTCTGAAGCAAAGCTTGATGATGGTAATTTTCTGAGTAAGATTGCAGAGCATGACATTGTGCAGCTTCCCAACAATCATATTCCAAGGGGACTGGTTCCTTTGGAAAGGCTTTTTGATAGAAATGATGTGGCATTAAAAAGGAAAATCTCAGATGATGATGATGATACAACTCAGTGCAACATTGGCACTGAGAATGAACCCAAGTTTGTTAAATTGTCAAGAAGTCTGACAAAGGAGCAGAGGGATGAATACGCTGAGTTATTGAGGGAGTTTGCTGATGTTTTCGCCTAGACCTATGAAGATCTCAAAACTTATGACACTTCTTTCATTGAGCATAAAATCCCATTGAAAAAGGAGACAAATCCATTTAGGTAGAAGGTAAGACAGATCAATCCTATGTTGTTGCCTATCATGGAGAGAGAAGTGAAGAAGCTGCTACATGCCCAAATTATCGTGCCATTGAGATATTCATAGTGGGTGGCCGACTTGGTCCCAGTAAGGAAGAAGGATGGAGAAATCAGACTCTGTGTGGATTTTAGGAACCTGAACAGGAGCTCACGGAAGGACAATTACCCCTTACCAAAGATGGAACATATATTGCAGAGGGTAACAGGAGCATCTAGGATTTCCATGATTGATGGCTTCTCTGGCTACAATCAAATATCTGTTCTGCCCGAGGACAGGGAAAAGACAACATTTACCACTCCATGGGGCACATTCATGTATGCTAAAATGCCTTTTGGATTGATGAATGCAGGGGAAACGTTTCAGCGTGCCATGGACATAGCTTTCATTGGGGAAAAAGATAAGTTTGTGGTCATCTATTTGGACGAAATCAAAGTCTTTTCCAAATCTGATAAAGAACATTGTTGTCATCTCAGGAAGGTTTTTCTGAAATGCAGGAGTTTTGGCTTTTCATTGAATCCCAAAAAATCTCTGTTTGCCATGAAGGAGGGAAAGTTACTAGGCCACATAGTATCAACAGAAGGAGTCAAAATTGATCCTAGTAGAGTTGAAGCCATCCAAGCCTTGTTGATCCCAAGATCCAGGAAAGAAGTCCAATCTTTCCTTGGTAAGATTAATTTTCTAAGGAGGTTTGTTTCTAACTTTGCTGAGGTGGTAAAGATTATAACAGCCATGTTGAGAAAGGAAAATGAAGTGAGGTGGACCTTTGTATCTCGAAATTACTTTGAGCAGATAAATAAAGCCTTGACTAAATCTCCTGTGCTTATCATTCCCGATTACTCAAAGGATTTCCCTATTTTCTCCTTTGCCTCATCTGACACAGTGGATGTTTTTTTATTACAGACAAACAAGGCTGAGCTAGAGAAACCTATTGCCTATTTTAGCAGAGCACTAAGGGATGCCGAGGTCAGGTACGATATTATAGAGAAGCAGGCCTATGCCCTGGTAAAGGCTCTCAAAGCCTTTAGAACCTATGTCCTGCAGTAAAAAATCATTGCCTATGTCTCCTCAGCTGCTGCTAAGGACATTCTTATTCAACCTGATATAGACGAGAGGAGGAGTAAATGGATAGCCAAGATCCTTGAGTTTGATTTGGAAATAAGGCCTACCAAATTAATCAAGGGTCAAGGTTTAGCCAAGTTTTTGGCTGAAGAAAATTGCAAAGCTTTAGGGTAAGTTTCATCAATGAATGCTTAGAAAATATGTAGGATCAACTGTCTGATTTAAACCCTCAAGCAAAACCCCCGTTGGCTTGATGTCCTTGGTATAAGGAGGTCATATATTTTCTGCAAGAGTTGCGGCCTCCAGATGGCCTGGAAAGGAACAAGGCAAGAGCTCTGAAGCTCAAAGCACTCAAATATTGCCTTGTCGATCAGGTTTTATATTGGAAAGACCCCCTGGGGGTGCTTTTAAAATGTATGAATCCACAAGAGGTTGAAAGGATCATTGTTGAATTTCACAACAACCTGTGTGGAGGGCACCATTTCTGGAAGACCACAGCCTACAAAATCCTCAGGGCTGGGTACTACTGGCCCACCTTATTCACTAACGTCTGCAGAAAGGTCAGAGCCTCCATCAAATTCCAAATATTCTCAGGAAAGCAACATCTTAAATCTATGCCCTTAAAACCTGTAGTTGTTTCGGGACCTTTCCAGTAGTGGGGCCTAGACTTCATTGTAGAAATCCACCCTGCTTCCAGTGGGCAACATAGATGGATCCTGACTGCCATGGATTTCTTTACTAAGTGGATAGAAGCTATCCCCATCAGGAGTGATTCCCACAAGGTAAACATTGGATTCTTGGAAGACCTCATCAAAAGATTTGGCTGCCCAAGCAAGATTGTTACTGATAACGCAACCTCTTTCAAGGCTGAACCGTTAGCCAAATTCTATGAGAAATTTGGGATCAAACTGATTCACTCCACCCCATACTATCCCCAGGGCAACAGTTTAGCAGAGTCCTCCAACAAAAGCTTGATAAGGATCATCAAAAGATTGTTGGAGGACAAAAAAAGGGCCTGGGATTCAACGTTGAAATTCTCTCTATGGGCCGATCGAGTGACCACAAAGAGATCTATAGGCATCTCCCCTTTCCAATTAGTTTATGGAGCATAAGCTATTTTTCCTTCTCAGCTAGCCATTCCTGTAGCAAACTTCCTCCAGGATTATCAAGAGGAGCCTGGTGATATGATCAGAAGAATTCATCAACTGGTAGAGGTCCAACAGGCCAGAGAGCAGGTGATGAACAAAATTCAGGACCATCAGTAGAAGATCAAGCAGGTTTTTGACAAGAAGGCCAAGAAGGAAGATTTCCAGATGGGAGATCTTGTACTGAAATGGGATGCTCCTTAGAAAGACAAGAGCAAGCATGGAAAATTTGAAGCCCTATGGTTTAGGCCCTTCAAAATCTCTGAAGTATTTTCAAATAATACCTACACTTTACGAGATTTGAAGGATCAAGAAGTTTTCAATGGCCCTGTGAATGGGCATTTCCTGAAGAGATGTTTCTCTTGAGCCACACATGGCTCTTTTTTGGTTGTAAATATTGTTTTTCTTTTTATCTTTAAGTTTTAAATAATGACTCCATAGCCCAACAGTAAGGCACTGAAGCTACAAAAGAGTTCTCGGCAGCCCGGAGGGGGTGTGTCGTCCCCCATGGAGCCTAATGTTAGCACATAATCATGTATTGGGTATTTTCCTAAAAGAAGCGTCCCCTTATGTGAAGAAAGAGATTCAGAAAACCCATTTTTCCCAAAGTTTAGAGGGTGGGTGCGTCATTTTAGTGAGCAGGCAGTTTTGGACGGCCAAGATCTTCCCTCCTAGATCTACGAATGAGGTTTCATTATGGAGCCCCCTTGTCATTCTG
>ML783029.1:497543-522948 GCA_009831015.1 Picea engelmannii
AGCGATTCTAGACCCCCCTTGCCATTCTGTCTTTAATAAAAGGGGGGGGGGTCCGGAATGGTGTGGTATTGACATGGGGCTCCCCTCCTTTCGTGTCGCCTTTTGTACCATTTTATCCTTTGCCATCTATTCTCCACTTAACCGCGTGACATGGCCCGTTTCCTTTGTCTCCTCCTCATCCTTCGACATCTATCTCGCTCCCTTCCACGTCAGCCCCTTATAAATGATGTGTCCCCTGTTACCATTATATCCCGTCTCCTTCTCTCTTTCCTTGTATCCTTCTTCTTGCCACGTGTTTCGCCCCTGTTGTGTCCGTGATCAATCCATTTCCCTTTTCCACGCAAAGCATGCCAAATATTACTCGCCTACCCTTCGTTCGTATACCTTCATGTGCCCCAGTCTTTGCACCAGCCTCCACACCTTATCCATTAGACCATTTAGATGATCCAGGTGGCACCCTGAGAAGACCTCCACGTCCCAAAGGGAAGAGTTGACCAGGACTGTTCCTGATCCCAAGAAAGTAGTTATTGAAGTTGTTGGAGGTGGTTAGACATTGTCTCCGCCATAAATGGAAAGTTTGACAAAGGGCTAAAAGCATGTCAATTCATTTGCAGGATAGTCAGGAGTCTAGTTGCATATGTCATAAGTGCACGATCATTCAGAGTCTGCATGCGCAAACTGCCAGTAGACATGAAGACACAATGTTTTTAATGCAGTGTCTATTTTTCGTTGTTGTTGTTTTGTTTTGAGTATATATAGGCAATTTTTCCATTTTTGTAATCGATCGATGGTTGAGCTAGGCTCCTGATTGTAAATTTTTAACGAAGCACTGGTTGCTCTAGTTATGTATTGGCACTTGAGACTTCTTGCCTTATGAATGTTAGCCTCTTTCCATATCTTTGTTTAGACTGTGTTAGAACAACTCAGAATTGGAGGATCCAGTCGAGTTACACTGTTATAGGATGATGTATGTTGGATCACTGTAATAGTTGCATTGTATCTAATCAGTTCTTGTATTTTCTCAATGCTGAATGATTTGGAATTGGAAGATCCAGTCGAGTCACCCTTTAGTTCCCTGAAACTATGAACCAAGAGGATCTTGTATTCTTAGTTTTTCTTCCTCAAGCTGCTGAAAGGCCTAATGCCCAAGGCAGTCTTGCTCACTCATCTCACCAAGTCTTCCATCTGCTCATTTTACAATCAGCTCATTGACGAAAGTTAGATCAAGACCTCTTTTGTATTTTTACATACCAGGCCTGGTTCCCTGAGTTAGAGCGATATCTTCCTGGGTCTCTACCCATTATATCACCCCATTAAATTTATTCGTGACATAAACTGATGGGCGTTGGGCTCTACTCCTGTCGCAATCCAAGAGTGAGTTCTAACACTAACATTTCTGGCGCCGTTGCCGGGGACGAAGTTGAATATTTTCCCTGAGATTGAACAATAATGATTCACTGATTCTGAAGGTGCATCGGATATCAGAACTATTGAGATTGCTACTATGCACCTGGTGACTGCACTGATGCGACTCTGCTAGGCAACTCCATTGATGCGAACCCATTAGCGACTCCATTGTTTCAGCCGTGGCTTCTAGAGGCCGACACACAAGGTCTACTCCTCAACTACCCTTAGCGCCACCTGAAGCCGACCCAGAGAAGATTATCAGAAAGGGAAAGTACTCTGAAGGCGGTACTTCTACTGCTAAACCATGTATTTCTGATGATTTTCATGATTTTATAGAAACTCCAACCCCTTCATTTCGTCCTGTTTTATTACCTTCTGTCGGAATTTCCCGTAGTCTGAATTTCGGGAATGTTCCTACTGGATTTTCTCCTCCTGGTCTCGAATTACTAGGAGAAACTCTTGTCACTCCCCTCTCCCCCGTGGTGGTACCCTGGTTCAGACCCAGCTCCTCTGAATATTCTCCTACCTTGGGTTTTACCACCCCTCCTCCTGTTACTACTATTGTTGAAGGAAGGGAAATTTCTGTTCCTTTTAGCCCACAAGCCTGTTATCCAGATTTGCTGTAGTTCCCCTCCCATTCTGTAAGCTTAGCTCCTATCTTTCCACTTCAAACCTCATCTCCTCCTAGTTCTCCTACACCCGTTGTTCTTATGGCTGGTGGTAATCCCCCTCTAAACATAATGGATGCCATAGTATCTTCCAGATATGCCCCCTTAATCCTACCTCAACCTATGAATCCTCTCCCTGCTGGAGATTACTTGAAATATATGGCCAAGTTCACCAGGGAAGAGGACATAACTGTAGAAGAGCACCTGGCTACTTTCTACAGTTACGCAGACAACCTGAACATTGAAAATGAAGATGTTTGGATGAGAGTCTTCGTCCAGAGCCTGGATGGTGAGGTGAGGAAATGGTTTAGGAGATTGGCCCCCGAACCTATTGTTGGGATTGAAGCTCTAGATAGTGCTTTCCTGAGGCAGTGGGGATATAAAAAGGATTTCATGTATTACATGACAGATTTTGGGTCCTTGAAGAAAATGGGAGGAGAGTCTATCTCTGACTTCTCCAAAAGATTCAATAATATGTATAACAAGATCCCTGCTGAGATAAAACCCACAGATTCCTCTGCCAAAATTTCTTATGCTAGTGCATTCGACCTTGACTTTTGCCTTTTATTGAGAGAGAGAAGAGCTACCTCCCTAGCTAAAATGCAAGATGCGACCATAGAGGTGGAATCTAATGTATTGGAAGTTGACAGACTGAGAAATAAGATTGATGTAGACAGGAGAAAGGGAAGATCTAAAGCCTCAACTTCTGTCCCCTCTATGCCTCACCCTCAAGTGGATGAATTGACCAAGATAGTGAAGTCTCTATCTGCAAAGATGGAGAAAATGAAGGTGGAGGGGAAGAAAACATACAAAAATCCTCAAAATGCTGAAAACAAAGGAATCTTCAAGAGGCCAGACAATATTTCTCCCCAGATTGTGTAGAGAGACCAGAGAGGAAGAGGTAGAGAAGACCAAAAGATTTAGGCCCCTCTTCAAAATAATTTTGTGGCTGATGAGGAAGAAGGGAAAATAGACGGGCTTGATCCTGAAATCCACTGCTTCAAAGATACTTCTCCTTTTCCTCATCTCACTCAATCAACATACGAGGAATCTCTCATGGGCAGTTAGCTAAATGAACTTAGCAAGGGAGACAAGGCTAGTAGCAACCAAAGTAGGTATAACCTGGGGTCTAGGAAAAATATAGGAGCACCTGATGTTCCTGAACAGTTCACTAGAACAGAGAAGCCTTCTAATGAAGTATCAGAAAACAAAAAAGGTAAGATGGACCAACCTCTCTCTCCAATGGTCCAGATTCATGTTCCTAAAGTAAGGGAAATCCCTAAACTTACATCTTCTTTTAACTTTGAGCATGAAATTCAAAAAATTAGAATCCTTGTGCCCCTCTCCGAACTGATCAAACATGAAGTGTTTAAAAAACGCCTCTTCGAGCTATTAAAGTCTGAAGCCTCATGCCTTCCCATAGACTTGATCAATTTGCAAGTTGAAAAGCCTGCAGTCATCCTAGGTCCTATGGTAGAAGACAAGAATGATTCATCCCCTCCCTTCTACACATCCTTGAACATACATGACAAGGTACTGCACAACTATTTGATGGATTCAGGGGCTTCCCACAACCTCATACCCAAAACTGTCATGGAAGAATTAGGACTAGATGTCACCAGAGCCTATCATGACCTCTATTCTTTTGACTCTAGGAAAGTTCAATGTCTAGGAGTCATCAAAGACCTAGTTGTGACCTTGTTTCAGTTGCCCATGAAAAGTGTGGTCATGGACATTGTGGTGGCTGATGTCCCCCCCAAGTTTGGTATGTTGTTATCAAGATATTGGATAACAAGACTTGGGGGAACCCTGCAGATGGACCTATCCTATGCTACTATTCTAGTGTTTGGAGGAGAACATAGGAGACTATACAGAGAAGCCCAGCTGGCCTACATAACTAGTGACAAAGCCAATCCTACCAACCATCCTATATTTTCCCTTGACACTGATTTAGGTTCTAGTTTACTACAACTCACTAATGCTCCTGAGCCTCTTCTAAAGCTCAGAAAGTATCCCACCACTTCTCATGAATTTTTCCCCCCCATCACCTCTGTCTGGAAAATGTTTTTTGATGGAGCCTCTTTCGGGAAAGGCGTTGGTGCCGGAGTATTTTTTGTGTCACCTGCTCAGGAAACCATATCTCTTTCATACAAGCTAGAGTTTGAAACAACCAACAATGTGGTAGAATATGAAGCTCTTGTTCTAGGTTTAAGAGTTGCAAAAGAAACGGGAATTCAGGAGGTAGCAGTGTTCGGAGATGCAAAATTGATAGTCCAGCAGATCATAAATGCTTATTAGGCCAAGCATCCTCGACTCAGGAGTTATAGAAATGAGGTATGGGACCTAATCGACAGTTGCTTCTTAGCATTTAGCATTTCTTTCATTCCAAGAGAGAAGAACACAGTGGCAGATTCTTTGGCTACATCAGCAAGCAATTTCAAAGTGCCCTTGCCACCCAAATTCAGATATGATGTAGAAGTAAAATACAGGCCCTCCATACCTGACAATGTCAAACATTGGAAGGTGCTCGAGGATGATCTTGAGATCAAAATATTCTTGGAGATTGTTGAAGAATTTTCAGGGATGCATATTGATCAAGACTCTGTTTCTGAAGCAAAGCTTGATGATGGTAATGTTCTGAGTAATATTGCAGAGCGTGACATTGTGAAGCTGCCCAACAATCAGATTCCAAGGGGACTAGTTCCTTTGGAAAGGCTTTTTGATAGAAATGATGTGGCATTAAAAGGGAAAATATCAGATGATGATGCTGGTACAACTCAGTGCAACATTGGCACCGAGAATGAACCCAAGTTTGTTAAATTTTCAAGAAGTCTGACAAAGGAGCAGAGGGATGAATACGCTGAGTTATTGAGGGAGTTTGCTGATGTTTTCACCTGGACCTATGAAGATCTCAAAACTTATGACACTTCTATCATTTAGCATAAAATCCCATTTAAAAAGGAGGCAAAGCCATTTAGGCAGAAGCTAAGACAGATCAATCCTATGTTGTTGCCTATCATGGAGAGAGAAGTGAAGAAGTTGCTACATGCCCAGATTATCGTGCCATTGAGATATTCAGAGTGGGTGGCCAACTTGGTCCCAGTAAGGAAGAAGGATGGAGAAATTAGACTCTGTGTGGATTTTAGGAACCTGAACAGGAGCTCACAGAAGGAAAATTACCCCTTACCAAAGATGGAACATATATTGCAGAGGGTAACAGGAGCATCCAGGATTTCCATGATTGATGGCTTCTCTAGCTACAATCAAATCTCTGTTTTGCATGAGGACAGGGAAAAGACAACATTTACCACTCCATGGGGCACATTCATGTATGCTAAAATGCCTTTTGGATTGATGAATGCAGGGGCAATGTTTCAGTGTGCCATGGACATAGCTTTCATTGGGGAAAAAGATAAGTTTGTGGTCATCTATCTGGACGACATCACAGTCTTTTCCAAATCTGATAAAGAACATTGTTGTCATCTCAGGAAGGTTTTTCTGAAATGCAGGAGTTTTGGCTTTTCATTGAATCCCAAAAAATCTATGTTCGCCATAAAGGTGGAAAATTTACTGGGCCACATAGTATCAGCAGAAGGAGTCAAAATTGATCCTAGCAGAGTTGAAGCCATCCAAGCCTTGTCGATCCTAAGATCTAGGAAAGAAGTCTAGTCTTTCCTTGGTAAGATTAATTTTCTAAGGAGGTTTGTTTCTAACTTTGCTGAGGTGGTAAATCTTATTACAGCCATGTTGAGAAAGGAAAATGAAGTGAGGTGGACCTCTGAATCTCGAAATTCATTTGAGAAGATAAAGAAATCCTTGACTGAAGCTCTTGTGTTTATCAGTCCTGATTACTCAAAGGATTTCCTTATCTTCTCCTTTGCCTCATCTGACACAGTGGCTGTTGTTTTATTACAGACAAACAAGGCCGGGCTAGAGCAGCCTATTGCCTATTTTAGCATAGCACTAAGGGATGCCGAGGTCAGGTATGACATTATGGAGAAGCAGGCCTATGCCATGGTAAAGGCTCTCAAAGCCTTTAGAGCCTATGTCCTGCAGTAAAAAATCATTTCGTATGTCCCCCCAGCTGCTGTTAAGGACATTCTTACTCAGCCTGATATAGACGGGAGGAGGAGTAAATGGATCCTTGAGTTTGATTTGGAAATAAGGCCTACCAAATTAATCAAAGGTCAAGGTTTAGCCAAGCTGTTGGCTGAAGAAAATTGCAAATATTTGGGAGTAAGTTTCATCAATGAATGCTTAAAAATCTGCAGGATCAACTGTCTGATGTAGACCCTCAAGTAGAACCCCCGTTGGATCGATGTCCTTGGTATAAGGAGGTCATATATTTTCTGCAAGAGTTGCGGCCTCCAGATGACCTACAAAGGAACAAGGCAAGAGCTCTGAAGCTCAAAGCAGTCAAATATTTCCTTGTCGATCAAGTTTTATATTGGAAAAACCCCTTGGGGATGCTTTTAAAATGTATGAATCCACAAGAGGCTGAAAGGATCATTGCTGAATTTCACAACAGCCTATGTGGAGGACACCATTTCTGAAAGACCATGGCCTACAAAATCCTCAGGGCTGGGTACTATTGGCTCACCTTATTCACTGACATCTGCAGAAAGGTCAGAGCCTGCATCAAATTCCAAATATTCTTAGGAAAGCAACAGATTAAATATCTGCCCTTAAAACCTGTAGTTGTTTCGAGACCTTTCCAACAATGGGGCCTAGACTTCATTGGAGAAATCCACCCTGCTTCCAGTGGGTAGCAAAGATGGATCCTAAATGCCATGTATTTATTTACTAAGTGGATAGAAGTTATCCCCACAAGGTAATCATTAGATTCCTGGAAGACCTCATCACAAGATTCGACTACCCAAGCAAGATCGTTACTGATAACACAACCTCTTTCAAGGCTGAACCATTAGCCAAATTCTGTGAGAAATTTGGGATCAAACTAATTCACTCAACCCCATACTATCCCCAGGGTGACGGTTTAGCAGAGTCCTCCAACAAAAGCCTGATAAGGATCATCAAAAGACTGTTGGAGGACAACAAAAGGGCCTGGGATTCAAAGTTGAAATTCACTCTATGCACCGATCGAGTGACCACAAAGAGATCTATAGGCATCTCCCCTTTCCAATTAGTTTATGGACCAGAAGTTGTTTTTCCTTCTCAGCTAGCCATTCCTATAGAAAAATTCCTCTAGGATTATCAAGAGGAGCCTGATGATATGATCAGAAGAATTCATCAACTAGTAGAGGTCCAGTAGGCTAGAGAGCCGGTGATGAACAAAATTCAGGACCATCAACAGAAGATCAAGCAGGTTTTTGACAAGAAGGCCAAGAAGGAAGATTTCCAGAAGGGAGATCTGGTATGGGATGCTCCTAAGCAAGACAAGGGAAAGCACAGAAAAGTTGAAGCCCTATGGGTCGGGCCCTTCAAAATATCTGAAGTATTTTCAAATAATACCTACAGGTTATGAGATTTGAAGGATCAAGAAGTTTTCAATGGCCCTGTGAATGGGCATTTCCTGAAGAGATGTTTCTCTTGAGCCACACATGGCTCTTCTACGGTTGTAAATATTGTTTTTCTTTTTATCTTTAAGTTTTAAATAATGACTCCATAGCCCAACAACAAGGCACTGAAGCTACAAAAGAGTTCTCAGTAGCCCATAGGGGGCGTGCCGTTCACCATGGAGCCTAATGTTAGCACATAACCATGTATGGGGTATTTTCCTAAAAGAAGCTTCCCCCTGGGCGAAGAAAGAGATTTAGAAAACCCAATTTTTCCAAATTTTAGAGGGTGGGTGCGTCATTTTAGCGAGCAGGCAGTCTTGGACGACCAATATTTGCCCGCCTAGAACTACGACTGAGGTTTCATTACGGAGCCCCCTCACCATTCTGCCTTTAACGGAGTGGGGGGGGGTTCGGAATTGGACACGCATCTCTCAAACGGTCAATATTAGGGCACCTAAATGAATGGTGCTCAAGCGATTCCAGACCCTCCTTGCCATTCTATCTTTAATAAAAGGGGGGGGGGGTCCGAAATGGTGTGGTATTGACGTGGGCCCCCCCTCCTGTCGTGTTTTCTTCTGTATCGTTTTCATCCTTACCATCTGTTCTCCACTTAACTACGTGACATGGCCCATTTCCTTTGGCTCCTCCTCATCCTCCGACATCTGTCCCGCTCCCTTCCACGTCAGCCCCCCACAAATGATGTGTCCCTTGTTACCATTATATCCCATCACCTTCGCTCTTTCCTTGTATCCTTCTTCTTTCCATGTGTCTCACCCCTGTTGTTTCCGTGATCACTCCCTTTCCCCTTTCCACGCCAAGCATGCCAAATCTTACTCACCTACCCTTCATTCATATACCTTCATGTGCCCCAGTCTTCGGACCAGCCTCCACGCCTTATCCATTAGACCATTCAGATGATCCAGGTGGCACCATGAGAAGACCTCCATGTCCCAAAGGGTAGAGTTGACCAGGACTATTCCTGATCCCAAGAAAGCAGTTATTGAAGTTGTTGGAGGTGGTTAGACATCGTCTCCAACATAAATGGAAAGTCCAGAAAAGGGTTAAAAGCATGTCGATTCATTTGCAGGACAGTCAGGAGTCTGGTTGCGTCTGTCATAAGTGCATGATCATTCAGAGTCTGCATACACAGACTGCCAGTAGACATGCAGACATAATGTTTTTAATACAGTGTCTCGTTTTCGTTGTTGTTGTTTTGTTTTGAGTATATATAGGCAATTTCACCATTTTTTTAATCGATCGATGGTTGAGCTAGGCTCCCGATTGTAAATTTTTAATGAAGCACTGGTTGCTTTGGTTATGTATTGGCACTTGAGACTGCTTGCCTTATGAATGTCATCCTCTTTCCATCTCTTTGTTTACACTGTGTTAGAACAACTCGGAATTGGAGGAACCAGTCAAGTTGCGTTGTTATAGGATGATGTATGTTGGATCACTGTAATAGTTGCATTGTATCTAATCAGTTCTTGTATTTTCTCAATGCTGAATGATTTGGAATTGGAAGATCCAGTCGAGTCACCCTTCAGTTCCCTGAAACTATGAACCAAGAGGATATTGTATTCTTATTTTTTCTTCCTTAAGCTGCTGAAAGGCCTGATGCCCAAGGCAGTCTTGCTCACTCATCTCACCAAGTCTTCCATCTGCTCATTTTACAATCAACTCACTGACGGAGGTTAGATCAAGACCTCTTTTGTCTTTTTACATACCAGGCCTAGTTCCCTGAGTTAGAGCGATATCTTCCTGGGTCTCTACCCATTCGATCACCCCATTAAATTTATTCTTGACATAAATTGATGGGCATTGGGCTCTGCTCCTGTCACAATCCAGGAGTGACTTCTAATGCTAACGGTACTAAAAAAAGTAGAAAATTTACAAAGGCTTGTTTTAGGGTGTGTTGAGTTCTCAACAAATGGTGACTTATTGGGCGAAAGCATAATCTTTGTTCCTACCTCGAGCTCCGCTGATGCAAAATCCTTTTAAGAACTTAACTGGTTTTTATCGGAGCCTCTTTTATCCTTGCATTTGAGATTCCCTGGTTGGTGCATCCAGGCCTGCCTATGGCGTTTTCAACCTTTATTTCAGCTTTATTTCATGTAACCCTGACTCATGCCCCCTTTGAACAGTGTCAAGTAAATAATTCACTAGGACCAAGCCCTTTAGTTATCATCGTTCACTTGCTACGGTGTTGCTCCACTACCAACGAGCATCCATAGCCCCGATGGAGTCACCCCGAAGTCACAGACCTTGATCTGCTGCCAGTGAGAGTCCATAGCCCCGATGGAGTTATCTGCATACCCTCTCCTACTGTGCAGTCATTTGGTATAGTTGATTTTATCTTGGCAGAATGCCTTGAGTGAGTGGGAGAGGAGGATGTCTGTTATTTTCAAAAATGAGATGGTTAAGGTGAATTTTTTGTTAGCTCTGTCTCAAAGGTACATGTAGTCCTTTCCAGCTTACCATATTTCCCTTAAGGTTTTACCAGACCACCAGGCAGACACTTCATCATTTTTTCAAGGTTCTTCATCTGCGCAGGTTATATAGAGAACCCTTTTAAAACAACCGCAGGTCTCCCAACGCTTCTTGTGTTGTATGTGAGCGATGAGTTAGGAACAGAGTTCGTCATATCGCATGAATTAAGGTCAACCATTGTCTTGCTAAAAAAAATATTCAAAAGCACATAAGTAATATAGAAAGAAACAAAACCAAAAATTCATTCTGAAATTGACCTACCTAAAACAAAACATTGTGAAAATGAAGACACAAAACATCGTGAAAATGCACACACTTTTTTTTTTTTTTTAATGGAAATATTGTTTTAGGGCTTGGCCATTCACCAAGAGGGTGTCAGGTTCCCCCCTCATATTCTGTAACCAGTATGTGCCTAACCCAATCTTCTCGGCTACATGAAAATGTCTGAGACACAGATTCTGAAACTTAGAATGTTTACCTTTTGGTTCATTTTCTCTATCCCATTGTAGGACTAAGTCTCCCACTTCAAAATTATTCTCTTTATCCTTATGCTTATCAAACCACCTTTTAACTATCTGTTGATGATCTATGAAATTTGATTTCTCTTTCTCCCTTTCTTCTTCCAGCATGAGGAGGGTATCAATTCTTTGTTGTATGACTGATGATGGTTGTCCTCTAGAATCCTGAGAAAGTTGAAGAGATGGGAGATATACCCCATTCGGGAGGATGGATTCCTGTCCGTATACCAGAAAGTAAGGGGAATTTACTATGTCTTCCTTGGGTGTTACTCTATCATCCCATAAGGCATTATGGAGTGAACTGTGCCAATTCCTCTGGTTGTCTGCAATTGTTTTCTTTAATATCCTCACTAAGTTCTTATTGGTTGATTCCTTCACTTTTTTCCCCTATGGATAGTAGTTTTTAGAGTATCTGATTACGATTCCTTTATCTAGAGAAAACTCTGTTAATAGGGTGGAATAAAAGTAAGTGGAATTATCGAAAACAAGGACAGAAGGCACACCTAACCTTGTGATCAGTTGTTGTTCTATGAATTGGATCACCACCTTTTCTTTTACATGAGTCAGAGGGATGGCCTCTTCCCATTTCATGAAATAATGTATGGCAGTTACTATGTATCTATGTTGTTTTGAAGAACTCGATGTAATTTCTCCTATGATATCTAACCCCAATTTCTCCAATAGCCTCAAAACGACCACCGGTTGGAGTGGGACAATTGCTCTCTTTTCCCTCCCCACTCTTATTTGATAAGTTTTACAGTTCCTAGCGTATGTGTGAGCGTCCTTGAATAGAGTAGTCCAATAATATCCAACTCTCATTATTTTATGAGCAGTGGTGTTTCCTGTGAAATCTCCACCTGCAGGACCATCATGGATCTCGTTCAGAACTTTGTTTGCATATTCATGTTCGAGACATATTAAAAGTACCCCATCATAATTAACACGGAAGAGCACCGAATTTATGAGGTGAAATTGTAATGATTTTAACTTGACGGCTCTCCTTTCCCTAAGATTTAGGTTTTCTGGGCAAGTTCCATGATGCAGGAGATAATTTAGTTTCTCATACCAAGACTCTTTCCCTGGGGAGACGTATGAAGCTTCACCACACCACAATTCTAATTCATTCTCCCATTCAGGGTCTTCATTTACTTGGTCCTCGGCTTCAACTGCCAATTTGCATAATCCTTGTCCCTTAACCAATTTAGCAAGTTTTATATCTAGATCAAATTCTTGGACTACTGCCATCCAATTTCCTCTTCTCTCCCCCATCTCATATTGAGTGAATAGGGATCAGAATGTAGGGTGAGGCATGATGACTTTGGTATGGTTCTTAAGGATGTAAGATCTGAAGTGTTTTATTTCCTTGTACACTGCATAAACCTCTTTGTCTATAGAAGGGTAATTTAGTTCGGCCCCTTGGAGATTAGTGCTCATGAATGATACATGGGCCTCGTTGTTGTCATCATTATTTCGAGTCAATACTGCAGCTAACGATTGATCGGAAGTGAAAGTGTAGAGGAATAAATATTTGCTAAAATCAGGATTTCACAACACTGGGGCTTGGGATATCGCAGTCTTAATATTGCAGTCAGTGAAATCGGGGGTGAATTTTCTTACAAAATTGATTTTCCTGAAGAAAGATTGCATAGAATTTTTATTATGAGGTAATGGAAGCTAAGCTATAGCCTTAATCTATTCTGGGTCTATGCGAATCCTTGCTTGAGATATAATGTGGCCTAACAACTTACCTTCCTCGAAACCGAAAATAGTTTTCTTAGGGTTTAAGAATATACCGTACTTCCTACACCTTTCGAAAATCTGGGTTAAATGTTGGATGTGATCTTCTCTGTTCTTTGAATACACAGTCACATTGTCCAAATAGACTACTACAAACTTGTTGATTAGTCCCCAAAATCCTAATTCCATGGCCGTTTGGAAGGTCGCCCCTGCATTGATTAACCCAAAGGGCATATGTTTATAAGAAACAGTTCCTCACTTGGTTCAGAAGGTATTTTTCAAACGGTCTTCTTCTGAAACTAGAACTTGGTTGTAACCTTAAAAACCGTCTAGCAGGGAGAAAATCTCAGATCCAAACACAGTCTGCAAGAGTTTCTCCATTGGTGGGACTGTGTAGTTGTCCTTTTCTGAAGCTCTATTGAGGTTTCTAAAATCTACGTATAGGCAGATCTCCCCATAATTTTTCCTCACAGGAACAAAATTTGCTACCCATGCAGAGTGTCTAACCTGGAAGATAATCTTGGCATCTATTAGTTTCTTCAACTCTTGACACATGAGAGGCTCCAGGGATGGGTGGTATTTCCGGAGATTCTATTGGAAGGGTTTCACTTCAGGATTTAACAAGATAGTGTGTTGAATGATACAAGTATCATAAGTTTTTAGATCTCGGTAGGACCATGCAAAAACATCTTGATATTGTTTGAAATTTTTGAGATAGGCCTTCCTTTCGTCTTTAGATACTGTCTTTCTAAGATTTATATTCTTTGGATTTTCCGGGGTTCCTAGATTTATAGTTTCATGCATGGGAGAAGAACTCCCCATATTTGCGTTCTTTGACCCTTTAAATATTTCTCTAAGGTCAAAAAGGTTTTCTAAATTTGCTACTCCCTTTGGTATCGTGTGAGACCTTGGTTTGTTAGTCGTTTGATCTGTATGAGGACCAGTTTCTTCTAATTGCTCCTAAAATACTTCATCGTCAATAGGCAACTCTTTAAAATTATCCTGATTGGTCAAAAAGATGATGATCTGTTCATCTCCTTTAAATACCTTCCAATTAGTAATATTGTTGGGCACCGACAGTTTGTAGAGTAGCTCCACAGTGAACTGGAAGGCTCAATAATCTTCTAGAGGTGATATCCTTGAGGCGGCGGTGGCCAGAGAATCGACAAGAGTATTCTTTTATCTGGGGATCACTGTAATGTTGAAGGCTTCAAAATGCTCTATTAGTCTGTGCACTTTCTGTTGGTAATTCCTCACTTGGGGAGAGTTGTAATGTATAGTGTTCCTTACTTGTCTAACAATGATTTCAGAATCTCCAAAAACCTTCAATTCTTTAACGTTTAAGTCTATGTATTTCTTCAGCCCTTGTACTAGGGATTCATACTCGACGATGTTGTTTGTGCATGCAAATTCTAGTCTACAGGATATGAATCTTGGTTTACCCTTTGGTTCAATGAGGATGCACCCTTCCCCCGACCCTTCTTGTGATTTAGATCCATCGAAGTATAAGGTGCACATTTGTGAGAAAGAACCGTCAGCTTCCTTTCTTATGCCACTTTCCTCCTTTCCTCGTATCTGTTCCATGATTTCTAACACCGGTTCTTGACAGAAGAGGGTTTCCCCCATTGTCGTTGGAAAATTTTCTTGAAAACTTACTTCAAAGTTTTGAGTAAGAGGGACATCATATGAGAGGGGGGGGGAAATTCCCGAAATCAGAATCACAGGAATAATTGCCTAGCACAGGAAAGTCTGTCGATGAGGGCTCGTTAAGGGTTTTCAGGTTGGTGACTGTGTGTTTTAGATATCTTTCCCTATCGATTTTGATCATATTTGTGTGTCCCTTTAATGGCAGCCAAAGGTGAGCCCAGTCTATACTAAATTATCCGTTTAACTTCTCAGACCAATCTCGACTCAATAGCCATGCATAGGCTTCTGGGATATTTACTACAATGATGTCGATTACTTGACCAAATTTAGGGTGTGTCTCTATCCTGATCATTACATATTTGAGCTCTCCCATAACCTTCACCTAGGTTCTGTCAAGTTGTATTACATGTTTATCACTTTTGAGAGGGATTGCGTTTATTTTTTTGCAAATAGACAATGGCATAACATTGGAGGATGCTCTTGAGTCAACCAAACAGTTATGGAGGTTTCTGTTGAAGACTTCGAAAGTCAAAAGGAAAGGTGGGACAAAAGGCTTTTCCTTCTTATCTTCAGAGAAAGCATTCACAGTTGGTTTATTTATGGGAGTTAGATTTTCTCCTTGGTCAGTGCTTGTTGTAGGATTTTCTATTGATTTCAATGCTTGTAAAAGAAAGTCCTTTTACCGATGGATTCTACACATGTCCATGACCGATATATTTGCCTTCAAATTTTTCAAATCTTCTACTATGTTGTAGTCTAGCTTGGACGATTCACGTGTATGGATGTTTATAGGGTTTCTTCATGGGACAAAATGTGCATTCCGGTGATCGGGAGCTAGTTTTCCTCTCGAAGTTTGGGTCGTAGTGAGGTCGTTTGAGACATGATGACCCCTACTTCTTGTTTTCACAGCCAAGACTTATGCGGATGGTTCTTGAACCTCAAATAGGTCATCAGAAGGAATTGGTAGGTCAAGGTCCCATATCAACATGGTCATTTCTTCTGGTGGATCAACTTCTTCCTGATCGACGATATTCATAGCTGAGTCTCTTGACTATTTGGTTAGGGAAAATTAATCTAGAAACTAGTTGGCCATCAAATTCATGGCATGCACACATTGTGGGAAGTCTCTTTCAGAGTGTTTCTCTTGGTGATAGGTATAGAAAGAGTCGAATGCTACATTTTCTAGATCGATGCTTAAGTTGTATAGGGAGGATTCAATTGCTTTGAAAGGTGGATTTATTTAAAAAAAGGGTTATAGGGCCTCTAGCCTTGGTTCCCTTCCCTTGCACTTATTTTCATGTCTATGATTTCGTTTGACAATTTCTTAACCATGCATTGTAGGTATTCTATGTCTCCACTTCCCTTTTCGGGACCTTGTTTTGTTTGTTTCCTTGGGGGTCTAGCGAACAGGATTCCTCTCCTGGGAGGGGGTTGAAATTCCTTCTTAACTAATGAGACCTGGCCTTCTTTACATCCCTTCATTTGGAACTCTATTGTTTTTTCTTCTTCAAAATTCTCCGCTAAGGTTGTTTTGGCAGCTCTCTTCACAAACATGGAAATAGAAGTTGGGAGAGAATTAACATATATTTCTATTTGCAACTCCTGAGTGGATTTAGCTTCAGGTTGAAATTTGTTTAGGATAGTGGTGAACCATTGATTAAAGTATTTAACCTTCTCCTTTGAACTCCTGGTGGCGGTGAAAAACTCGGGCATCAAACCTCCTGTAGTGGTTTCTTCTGCAAATTTGTGTAAAAAATCCTTTTGAAACTTCATCCAAATAGTTATGGATCCTACAGGTAAGTACCACGTGGAGGCCGAATTCTCAAAAGTATAGGGGGAAATCCTTCATACTACATCTTCATGTTGAACATTCATCACTCTAATAGCTAGTATGAATTTTTTGATATGTTTTTTAGGAAATCCTGAGGTTTCAAGGTCAAATTTAGAGAGTAACTTCTCTGGATGTTGGGGGAGGTTATGTACTCATCCAGGGATGGCCAGAGCATCTCTGGCCAACCAAAGTTGATTATTTTGAGGTGGGTTTCCCCTTTCTTCATTATGATCATTGTTATATTCCATGTCGTTCGATCTCGAAACTGAGCGTTCTGAGTTAAACCCTTCCTCGTCTGAAAAATCGTTGGGCTCAGAGCAGTTAACGACTGGTGTTTTGGGGATTAGATTAAGAGGATGTTCGATTTTGGTGAGGGATAAATATATCAAGTCTTCTACTGTGTGCACAAAAACCTGTTCGAGGGTATCGACCACTGGTTTTCTTACTTGTTTTCTACAAGGAAGTAACAGAGCTAAGGGAAACACTCTGATATGTCGGGAATAAGCTCTTGTGATTCTTATGAACTGGTTCAAATCCTCATGAGGAAGAGTGTAAGGTATCTCGAGAAATATATGTTCTTCCTCTTGCTAGGGTGAGTTACTCGTTTCAAGAGTACTCAGTGTGTGTGGGTTGTCTTGGGAATGACTAGCCATGCATGTGGGTTGTTTTGAATCTACAGGATGTGTGAAATATTATGTCAAAAATATTGTCAACCATTCATTCTTCAAGCCCTCCTTCTAGTGACAATTCTGTTGAGGGGTCCTAAATCCCTTTAACTCAACAATAGGAACCAAACCCGCCACCGAGGCCCAATTAGACTTTGCAACGTTTAATGGAGGAATGGTCCTCCAGATCTTGCGATCTAGATAATTAATTGATGGGATTTACGTAGTGATTGACAGGATGTCTTCTTGTGAAAAATCCTCCTTCGGTTCAAGTGTTATCTTTTTGTATTTTCTCTTATAGGTGGGACCAATACAAGATGAAAGATAGTATAAACCAACTGGGTAACAAAGGGAAAATAACTTAACTACTGAAGAAGGTTGAGTTTGGGATAACCCTTCTTCTCAAGCATGCAGACAATGATTCTTATACCTACAACAAGCCTAGTACTAATACATTAACCTGCTGGTGTTCCAATTATTGACTGAGATACGATTATCAGGGGAAAACATACATGCAATAAACGATGGAAAGAAAAATAGTTTCCTTAACTCTAATCATCAATCACATATTAACACAATGATTTAATTTTCATCATTAAAGACAAGAACTATAAAAATATTGTATCAGATAACTTATCAACATATTCATAGGCTCTTACTCGTTACAACATCCATTCATGAGATAAAATCAGAAGTAATTCTTCTTTAGATCCAATCACAGATGCTTTTGATGGAAAACACAACTTTGTCTTAGGTCCTAAACATGACTTCTCAATTAAGGTAGCTCTGAAATAGTTATTTACAAATACAAAATTGATGGTCTTTGCAACAACCATCGACCCCTTGCTAACAGGTCGATCCTCCTATTTATAACATATTATTAACTAAAAATAACTATAAAAAGTGCAAGCTAAGTAAAAAAAAACATCGCCACATGGCGCTTTCATCGCTCAGTCTTCTAAGAGTCATCAAATGATTTCACTTGAGTGGATGAATCTTCTCATACTCTGACCATTGGATGAAGAGATCATTGCATGTGTTGGCATACATGTATTTGTGTTGGTCCATTGGGACCGAAAGGATTTCCTTTATCTCTATTTCCCGAGCCCGATACTTGACTACTCTAGCACTTAACTGCTACAACGTGGTTCGAGCCTTGATCATATGTTCCATGAACTGCTGCACTTAACCTGGCACCATGTTCGCCAACTTTGCTATCTTCGCAACCCACAATGAGTCTTGTTCAACATGTAATTTAACTATGTCATGCAAGTAGACAAAGTCATCGGGTGTCACGAATTCTAGGAGGCCGATGTTTCTCATCGCTCGGTTGATACTGGTCCAACTATTTTCATACTCGACCCATTTCTCTTGGATTTCCCGATGAGGTTCTTGGGCCATTTTCACCCAGTATTCGACCGATTTATTTATGTGATTGATGCTGCTATCCCTTAGTACCTGAATGTCGTGCTCTTTGGTGTCTTGACCCTGCTGAATGACGTTGATGTAATCGATCCTCTCCACTACTTGGTGTGATTTTTCATACCATCTTTCCATATCTTTGCACATCGTCGACGCCATGAGGGTGTCTTCTCATAAATGGGCGATTCCTGCAGTGAAAAGGTGCCGCTCATTTGTGAATTTATTGTAGGCATCTTGGAATTCACTTCTCAAGAACATCGTGGCCTGTGTGGAGTCATTATAATATTTCACCAAATGGCATAGATGTTCCAGCTCCTTCAGCATAGGGGCCAACTCCTCTTCATCCATTTTTTCTCTATCCAGGGTGGCATCTGTGATCACCATCCCTGCACCGATAAGCTCAGACGTCTTGGCATGCTCTATGTTAATCAATTTTTCCTCTGTGTTGATGAGGATGGGGCGATCCAGAGTAAGCCTCCTCTTCTTGGTGGTTCTCTTCACGATGGCTTTCCTCTTCCAGTCATAGGATATGGCTTGTATGTCAACAACCTCTTCCATGGGTTCGAGGATTTGTTGATCTCTCTAGGTAACCATATTTTCGAGGCTCCTGATGGTCTATATCTGTTCAAGACTGGGTTCTTTAAATTCTTCTGTATGTTCCGAAGGTTCGGCCTCTGGTTGTTGCGCATCGGGAGGTAAAGTACCACCTGAAATTGAAGCATCATGGGAAGGCTTGGTACTTACTTGATAATCAACAGTTGAGATGTCAATTTCCTGCTATGGAACTTCTTCTTTTTGTTCTCCCGATCCTAGATCGTCCCTTAGGCTATCCACTTGGGTATTCGGTACATCGAGTGGCTCAATGTCTAAGACACTTTCGACCTCCTGGTCATTTTGTGGAAGGCCTCGAATTTGAGCATCAGGAGTTGGGGAAGAGGCCTTATCGGGATCCTTTTCTTCTGTGATTTGCACCAGAGTCACCAAGGACACCTCCGAACTCTTTTCATGATCGTAAATTGTTATTAAGTTGTGGAGGGGGTTTGGTGCACTTTCTCTCTCGGATGTCCTTGTTATCTCTGGCTGAGCCGAAACATTCCCTATTGATCTCGCCTGTGGCGTTGTAACTTCAAGGTCATCTAACTTGGTGATTTTGTTAATTTGTATTAGCTCTGGGCCACTTGGACCTTCCTGGCTCTCAATTGGGTTGTCGGCAGTGACCCTTTCCATTTCTACGAGGTCTGGGTCATTCTGCAGCTGATCGATTAATCGTTGCGCCTGTTCTATTAGGAAAATTTGCCTTGCTTGTGCCTCTGGTGTCATAGTCAGTTCCCTGTTCTGCGCCTTTGTGGCCTCTGCCACTCTGACTTCTTCCCTGGCTCTGAGAGCTTCTTGAGCCAACTGTTCTACCTTCATCGCCTATTCATCCAGGATCATGGCCCTGAACCTAGTCATTTTCAGGTCGACCATCCTTCGTACCACCTTGTCCTAGTCCTGGGAATTTTTTGTAAATACTTCATCTTCAAATTTGTCGTGGGCATACGACGAACAGGACAACACTTGTGAAGCATGTTGCAAGACCAGGCCCTTTGGATCTTTCTTGCGGAATTGGCCCGTTGAAAATATGACCTCTAGTTGGCTCAACCCTTCTTGTTTGGCTTGAGAAATATCCTTTACCAAGTAGAAACCTACATGGAAACCACATGGTATGAACTCTCGTTTCTTGTCCTTGACCAAGGTGGCGTTGTAGCCTTGCAAGATGGTTTGATAGCATTTTTCTCCTATGACAAGCCAGTCCAGGACATGAGATGGTAGGATATATGGTGCTCTGGTGGCCCCAAATACCCTAATGTAGGTGTCGCGCTCATCAAAATACCAATGGCCTACCTTGGATATCATCTTTTTGGCTGTCGTCGATAGCCTTGGGTATTTCTTCTTAAAAAAAATAAAAAAATTCGTGTGATGAATTCATCACAGATGAGAGAGTAGGACTTCTTATACTTTTTTTCCCATAGCACACTGAAGTAGACGTGGATCGAGAGTTCTGAAACATGCTAGCTCAGATTCATGTCGGCGAAGACATTTCTGGCACATATGACATCGATCAAGTATGAATCCATGTAAAACGTTGGTGCTTCCCCTTCCTTAGGTGCTTAGGCATGCTGCACAAAAATGCTCATTTTGGATATTATTGCTCCCTAATTGAAGTTGCACCCAACAATCACAACTATGTATGCCAAAGGAATCCATGCCTCTAAAAACCTGGAGCAATCTTTCTCTCCGTATAATCGGAAAATGATAGCCATCAAATATACATAAGGCTCCCTTAAGTTAGTTGTCCCATACTATCCAGTGCTCTGGTTGGTAAAATTCTTGTCCTCCCTCCACTATGAGGCCATCAATCGGCTGGTGTCGTGGTGTTCGTAGAACTTCATGACGAAGTCTGTGTTTAGATGCTCCTCGGGGTATCTAATTTTTTAGTAGTTCTGAACTTCTACCGGAAGGAACACTCTGACACAACCACCATTGTCATCATTGATTAAGCATTTCTGTGTGTCTGTGTGGTTGATGAACCACTTCAGGACTTCTATGTAGGGAAAAATGAGGGTTCTTCTTGCCACCATATGTAGGTACTACCGTCAAATGTTCAGAAATACCTGGTCGTCGAGTACCCTTACGTATGGATCACTATGTGGGACATATTCTGGGTACTCCTCTCAGTTGATCATGTTAAAGAGATCCCCCCAATGTGGGTGGGCCATATTAGACCTTGTGCTTTCCTCTGTATCTCCAAAGGCAGAAGGCTAGATGAAAACCTTCTTCATTGCTATCTTAATGACAGGTTCCAACCTCAGAGTGTATTGCAATTGTTTTGCGACCCCTGGAGAAGAGCCTTCGCCTACCTCTAGTTCTTTCAGCTTCGGTGCCCTCGACGATCATATGGTGGTTGGATTTCTTGGCAGCATTGTTCCTGCAACTAAAATAAAATTTCAAAGACTGTGTAAAACAAAAACCGGATAAAAACATATGAATTACAGCCAACAAAATTACAGACTCGTATACATACCTCTGAATCTTGTTAAAACCTGGTTATTTTGGCAATCATGGGATCGATACAGCCTTTGAGTTGCTCGTGTTGCTCCTTCGGATGCTCCAGAATTCTCTTATGCAGAGAATGATTTCATTTACAATGGCTCAAGAGAATTTAAACATGGAAGATCTTACCGTGTGGCATCAACCATTCAATTCGGGTTATGAGTGAAATTATAACAAATCTTCCACCGAATCTCTAGAACTTAAATTCATCATGGGTTGATGGTGGAGGAGTGGGTGGTAATGTGGTATATCAGTAATTTTAAACGACTGTTTTGATTGGTGCACGATGTAGCAACTGATGCGAGATTTGGTATTAATTAGCTCCTTAAATGCTCAAAATATGACCGTATCAAATACTAAAACATCCCATCGTGTTGCTCTCTCAGTGGGTGGATCGGGGATCGGGGATGTTCTATCAACGTTTTCATTGATGTTCTCCTATAAAAGGCTCTGATGCCAAATGATCTGACCATACAATACTAACGTGGAAAATATGACTCGGAGGTGTGACTCGGACCTAGGGAACCAAAAATGAATCGGGGTAAAACTAGACCATACAACTCTCCAATATGGTAAATACATGTGGCGTTGAAGATCGGTGACTTAATTCACATGTATTAATCGGAGTCAGGACTTTCCTTAAGTTATTCGTTCTAAAACAAACCTTATCTTTCTGATGCCGAAAAATTATTCAGGGTCGGTGATCGACGATAAACCTATCAAAGTGCTTTCGGATTGACTCCCTTGAAAAAGTCTCGATGCTGAAAACACATCGGGGATCGAATGTCGGGGATAACTTTTATTGTGGTCAAAATGTTGGTGATGATCCTTCTAGGTTTTCCCTGGTACCGATGAAGCGTGTCGGGGCATCGACCATCGACAATATCTTTTCTCTCCTCGTTAACATATGTCCACCTCGTCTTTTACCGATGCCGAAGGGGAATCGACCATCAACAATATTCTTATGCAAGACTTGATGCAAACAAAAAAATCCTTTTTCCGATACTAATGGAGATAGACGCTCGGCAACTGAGATTTTCTGAGTGGTTCTTTTCCTTCTTTGAATTTCTTCCAACGCCGATCCTGATCACGTTCGGTGAAGTGTTTGGCTGTTGATTCTTTATTCAGGTGTTTATGGTCTTTTTAGTCATGAAGTTTCATAAGTTCAAGAAAACCTGAATAGGTGATGAGAATCATGGAAATAAACAAAGACAAAACATTTTTTCAAAAAAGGAAATCTAATCAGAAAGTACAGAAGATCAAGTGGTACCCAAAAAAGTAGAAAATCGACAAAGGATTTTTTTAGGGTGTGTTGAGTGTTCAACAAAATACCTTTAGCAATGAATTTTCTCCAGTATTGTACTGATCCTAAGAAGCTTCTGAATTCTGTAGAAATATTTGGCTTGGGCCAATTCACAATGATTTCTACAATTTGCGAGATCTATCTTTAGCTGACCATTTCCTACAATATATCCCAAATATACCAAATAAGTTTTTCCAAAGTCACATTTAGACATATTAATATATAGATTCTCCTTATTCAAGAGTTCAAAGACTGTATTGACATGTATAATATGATCTTCATATATTTGACTAAAGATCAATATATCATCTAAGTAGACGATGACAAAATCATATATATATATATATATATATATATAAGGCCTAAACACATCATTCATTACCCTCATAAACGTCGCAGGTGCATTACATAACCCAAATGGCATAACTAACCACTCACATAATCCTTGCTTTTTCTTGAAAGAAGTTTTCCATGTCACCTTCTGAAATTCTGATTTGATGGTAACCAATTTTCAAGTCCAACTTAGTGAAATAAACAACATTCTTTAATTGATCCAATAAGTCATCAATTCTAGGAAGAGGATAACGGTTTTTTACCATAATATTGTTCAGGGCTTGGAAGTCAATACACATCCTCCATGTTCCATCTTTCTTTGGAATTAATACAATAGGAGAATCACACGGAGAGGAGCTTTTCCTGATGATTCCTTTATCGATCAACTCCTAAAATTGCTTCTTAATTTATGCATTCGCAATCATTGATTACTTATATATCCTAATGTTCATAAGAGGAGCATCCTGCTGCAAATAGATTGCATGTTCAACCTCCCTCTTAGGAGGCAACCCTATAGGTTCCTAAAATAACTCATCATAGGTAGATATGATTTTGACCAATTCTTGTTTATGATATGGATCACACCCTGATAAAGCATCTATTGTATTGTCTTCTTTCAGTTTCACTATCATGAGAACAAAAGATTTACTTTCACTCATGATTCATTTCATTTTCCCTGTGCTTACTAAAGAAACATTAGTTTTGATTCGATGAGATCTGACAATAAATTCAATCCCATCCTTGAAAATATGATATGTATTCTCTTCACAGTAAAATATGGATTTCCTGTCAAATAGATATGGACTACCCAAAACAATTCCACAAATTTCAAGAGGCACAACATCCAACTCAACCTCATCAAAGAACTTAGTTGTAATTGAAAATATGATCTTACACTGTTTCGTCACCTGCAACTTAGCATCGTCACATACCCATCCTAATGGATATGGATTTTTATGAGGTGTCATCTTCAAACCTATCTTGTTAACAATTTCTTCAGATATTAAGTTAACTTGAGATCCACTATCGAATAAAGTATATACCTTTGTATGCTTGACTATAACTCTGACATGAAAAATCTTGCATCTTTTCTTTTGATCAGTATCACTTTCCAATTTGGAAGATTGAACAGAAGAATTAGAATTGATAGTAGATATACCTTTGCTTCATATGGCCACGATATTAGATTCATCCTCAGAATATGATTCTAGATCCTATTGAGTTGATGCAACAATATTCTTCTTCCCTTTATCCTTGAAATTCTTCGGTCGTAATTATGGATGTATCTTCCAACACTGTGATTCCTCATGTCCCTTTTTCTTACAGTGAGAACATGTAGGTCTTCCTTCAGCTTGTTTTACTGTAGCTTACTTCTTACTCTTCCATTTTCCTTTTGATTTATTTTCAAACTTGTATGGATTCTTATCTTCAATCGCATGCTTACCTTTACTAGACTCAAGATGATTAGATTGTACTAATACTTTATCAATGTTAGTAGAGTTAAACATTAGAATAGTGTGATGAAGATATGAGTGCATGCCACCAATACTCTTTAGAATATTTTCATGGGTATACAATGGCATTCCTAAGGATAGTTCCTTCTTCTTGAATTCTTGTGTATATGCTTGAATATTTTGGCCTTTACCTTGCCTTAGATGCTGCCATTCTATATTTGTCATTTGTGTATAAACTAGTGGATAAATATTTTTCTTATGGCCTTAGTAAACTTATCCCAAGAGGAGATTAATTTACCATTTTGAACAATATCAACTTGCGTCTTACTCTCCCACCATATTAAGGTTGTGCCACTTAGTCAAAGAACAACTAGTTGTATCTTTGCAGTGTCGTCCATGATCTTTTGAACCCTGGAATATACCTCTATTTGTTTGATCAAGTTGTCCAATTTCTTGGCATTCAATTCTCCATCATAGAATGGCAATTCGAACTTGACATCCAATTTTAATAAAGACAAATTATGATCAGACTTCGTAGAGGGATTCCTTTTATGTGAATAATTTTTACTTCCCTCAGAAGAAGATGATGATGAGGATGATGGTGAGGAGGGTTCTCAAGGACCACCTTCATTACCTCCTCCTTCCTCTTTGACTGGTTCAACTTTCTCTGATGTTCCTCCCTCCTTGCCCTTCTCTTGACCCTCATACATTTCTTCCACCACGAGTTTCATTGAAATAAAATCCTCGAAGAAATCATCTTTGGAGTTTTAAGTACCCAATTTTATCGGTGAAGTCATTTCTATTCGACGAGTGAAACTTCTTGAACCAATCTCTGGATTTTGACTTGCAAGTTTTTGATCCGGATCTCGGGGGATAAGATTTGGATGGCTTGAATGCCAAGAGAGGAGGATCTTAGACGTGCCAATCTTGCATGAAAATAAGCATAGAAAAAAAACATTTAAATGAAGTACTCAGGAGGTGAGGCTCAAAGAGGAGCCTCACCTCTAAAACTAATTACTAGTAAATCACTTAGAGCTAATTAATCTCACAATGAACAATAGGAAATATGAGAGAAGCCAAAATGAGTAACTTGATATTATGAGAAGGCTTGCTAGGCCTTTATATAGCATTACAAAATGGTCCATTGGACAACACAAAAAAGAGTTAATTAAATGAGTCTCTATTATTAGTATAATAGATCAAACTACTGAAATAACTAAGTAGTGGAAAATAAAACCCTATACAATAATGGAAAAAAGCTCATTAAATGAGTCTCTATTATTATAATAATAGATCTAACTGCCCAACTAACTAAGTAGTG